>JAXQGS010001655.1:0-10678 GCA_037040325.1 Mucor sp. M7501 | reverse complement strand
GGAGGAAGAGCATGAGCTGGGTGGTTCTGATTTGTACATCTACTTAATAATGTCAGTAAGTCTATCAAGCACAGTTTAATAGCCTGCTTATACCTTAAGAGCCCATGTCTTGTTACAAAAGCATTGTATCGTTGTTGGTCGCGTCGGCGTGGCCGTGGATTGCGGACCCTTTTGAAAGTTACGGCTGTTTCCTCGTGGCATTCAGGGCAAACCTTGCTTGTCTTGTATTCATCAATGAGAAAAACGTTCATACCATGCTTCCTCAAGAGACGGCGGAAACCTAAACCACGAATTGGCTCATGGAAACGAGCCATGGGAGCTGACCAGTTGCCCATGATGTATGTAGCCTCCGGGAATCGTCCTTGCAGATCTCTAATGAAGCTCGTGTCAGCGCGATCACGGTTGAACTTGGCAGATAGCTTGAGCTTTCGGTGCAAAGCGTATTGGTTGTTGTCGCTATCAGTCAGAGTTCCAGCATAATGGGCTCTCAGGATGCCATGGACAGCGCTCCTTTCTCTGATGAATTGAGTGAACTCGGCCAGGTTGTATGACCCAGAATTGACCAATCGCTGCTCTGCTTCGCGCACCTCTGCAGTCTTGATTCTATTTCTGATGCGCCTAAACTTCTTTCGCTTTTCATTCTTGTCTTGATGTTGCTTAGTGTATCGAAAGCGTCTTGGAGTTGTAACATCGCTGTCTTCATGAACAAAAAACAGCATGTCTCTGCGGCCTGGATCAACGACAACACAGTTGTTTTGGATGAGAGCTTGATCTTGCTGGTTCAATCTGTGGATGTATTCAAATTCGGGCTGATCAGCGGGAGGAGCAGCTACTTGACGCTGGCCAGGGCGACGTCTTGATTTGAGAACGGAGACACCAACACCGTCAGTCTGTATCATATTATGAAACTTGAGTCGGGGACCTCTGGATTGATTCTTGAAGACAGGGCGATTCAGGTCAACCGCGCGACGCCAAATCGGTCTGTTGGGCACACTTCCTCTGGATGTCCATCGCTCACCGATGATGTTTTGTAGCATGATTTTGGTATCGATTGTTACGTAAGAAGGGATCCAGGTAGTTCTCTGCGGGAAGCAATTGATATTTCTTGCGTTCAGCTGGTCAAACACCATGGCCAAACAATAGTAGGCCTTGAAGTGGCGTGCAGGGTTGGCTTTGCAATCGTAGTAGATGTTGTTCTGCTCAAAGACATAGTCTTCAGGGTAGGACTCGAAAAAGGGACGAAGGTAAAAGAGCACTCTACGAAAAAGAGGATCGATAGGTACAAATCGCTCCCTGAGAGCTTCCAGACTTGTGGTATTGCAAATGGCAAGCTTGAAGGCAGTGGCCGGNGCTCGTCGAAGCTGAATGCCGAAATTGTTACGAATGTTGTTCAAATATGCTGTGAGCATTCTTTCACTTTCGTAAAGCCCCGCTTGTTGAGAGTAGAGCAATGCAGGAGGTTGGTAATCTGCAGTTGCGATATAGTTGTCAGCGTACGGTTGTATAATTGCTCGCCTGCCTGCTGTCTCGACACTCAGTCTCGTAGCTGGCTCTCTCCGGATCAGCGATAACCAGACTTCATAGAAGAATCGCTCTGTAAGTTGCTCGAGAGGATCGAATGCTTCATCTCTCGAAAGCTCATCAAGCAAGATCAATTTTAGCAACGAGAAAGCATGCATGGTTGTATCATTGACGATGGCGACATATCTCTCCAGATTCTCTCTGTACTCCTGGCGAAAACCAATGGTGTTCAAACTGCACTTGATAGCTCGAAATTGTGTAGGCGATTGTTGCTGATTCATTGTGAGAGGGAATTGGCAACAATGCGGTATAAAGAAAGAAGAAGAGGGAGGTGATGCTGATGAAAACATTGCATCCTTGCTGTTTAAATACGGCTGTTTGTTCCAGATCAAAACTTGATATATTCATGTTTGTACAGTGAGCAAGATAAATTAGATTGAGCGCCAAAACAAACAGGTTGGTCGGATCCAGCCGGCAAACAGACAAAAGGGGCTGTTGAGCATCTTTACAAAGATAATATCACTGGTGGAAAAGAAAGCGTATGCAAATTATTCCCACCAGCTCTCTCTCAAGCATAACTAAAAGATACAGCATGGAAACAACTACTGGTGATACTGAGCCATTCTTTCATTACACATGAAGGTATCTTTTGATTTGCTCGACCCAAGATAGACCCATCTGCTGCGAAATTGAGTGTAGAGGAGCTGTTGGGTCTTCGCTCAAATACTGCTGGGCGACTACAGGCTTTTTGTGATTACCTTGATGGGTTATAATTGCAATTCACACAGCAAGATCATTGCGATCTGTGTTTTTCCATTAGCTACCCCTCTTCCCAGCTTTGTGAGCCCTTGCGTAACAACTTGAATGTTTGCCAATACGGTCTAGCATTGCGTTATTTGGAAATGCTGAAAAGATACGCAATGGGGTAAAGCTAGCAACCTCAACGACCGAAGGAGGGCAGAAAATGTCATTGTGAATCTCCTTTGAGTGCTTGTAGATATTGAATCTAGGAGGATCGGGTAAAATGGGCTCTTTTGAGCTAGTTTTTTTTTTTTTTTTTGAGGATGCTACAGCATCTTCTGCTGATTCTTCATCCAGGTTTTCGAGCTGTCTGTTACGCCAAGTAATGATAGGAAGGAGCTCTTCTTCTTCATCATCCCTTGCAGGATCTTGATGTTTAAAGTTAGCTGATTGCATGTTGTGCGTTTTGTTAAGGGATATGTCAAAAATACAGGTGCAAATGTAGAAAAAAAATCAATACATGGATAGAGTAACATTTTCTCTTTTATTTGAGCTACAAATGACCGGAACGCGTCTAGTTTAAGACTGTCATAACGACAAAAAACATCTCCAAAAAAAAATTGGAAACATATTTGTTTCCAAAACAGTTTAAGAGATAGCAAAGCAGTCTTGAAAGGAAAGCAGTCTTTTGATAATTTTTCGATAAAGAGAATGCTAATCACAGATTCTGATCAACATCATCCCTCTTTTATTTAAAGAATTTTTTTCTAACATCTAAATATGGGTCAATTCAAGAAGGAAAAGCAAAGAGTTGCCCGTGACAAGGCTGGTGGTGATGATCGTGCAAAGAATCTGAGAGTTAAGGGTGAAAACTTTTACAGAGATGCCAAGAAAATCAAGTACATCAATATGCTTAAAGGTGGTAAAGCCACTCGTAATTCTCAAGGCAGAATTATCCAAGCTGCCGAATTCCAAAGCACTGAAGTCAAAACTGCTCGAGTTGCTCCCAACAGAAAGTGGTTCGGTAAGCTGATCTAGCTCGAATACTATTCTGCAATACATTGACATGCTTTATCTCTTCCTCAGGTAATACTAGAGTTATTGGACAGAAGGCTCTTGAAGATTTCCGTGAATCATTAGCAGCCAAAGTGGATGATCCTTATCAAGTTTTGTTGAAGCAAAACAAATTGCCCATGTCTCTTTTGCAAGATTCAGCCAAGCAAGGTCGTATGCACATTCTCGAAACCGATACTTTCAGCAACACATTCGGTAATAAGGCTCAAAGAAAGAAGCCCAAGTTGAACATTGGATCAATGGAGGAATTGATGACTCGAGTCGACGATACTCATGGTAAATACGCCAGAAAGCAAAGTGCACAAAGCCCGTTTCATTAACCTTAATCATTTGTAGAGACTTACAAGTCTGACAAGGATAGCAGTTTGTTGGCCAACAAGGAATCCGACTACACAGACGCTGCTCGTGCCTGGTATCTCCAAGCTGGTCAATCCAAGCGTATTTGGAATGAATTGTACAAGGTCATTGATTCATCCGATGTTATCATCCATGTTCTTGATGCTCGTGATCCCATCGGTACTCGTTGTCGTAACATTGAAAACTTTATCAAGAAGGAAAAGCCTCACAAGCAGTTGATTTTCGTCCTCAACAAGTGTGATCTTGTACCTACCTGGTCTACTGCTCGTTGGGTGTCTCACCTTTCAAAGTCTGCTCCTACTCTTGCCTTCCATGCCTCCATCAACAACTCCTTCGGTAAGGGTTCTTTGATTCAACTTTTGCGTCAATTCTCCTCTTTGCACAGTGACAAGAAGCAGATTTCTGTCGGTTTCATCGGTTACCCCAACACTGGTAAATCTTCCATTATCAACACTCTCAAGGCCAAGAAGGTGTGTACCGTTGCTCCTATCCCTGGTGAGACCAAGGTCTGGCAGTACATTACTTTGATGAAGCGTATCTACCTCATTGATTGTCCCGGTGTCGTTCCTCCTAATGTCGATGATGGTGAAGTTGATATTATCTTGAAGGGTTCAGTTCGTGTGGAGAAAATGGCCAATCCCGAAGATACCATTCCTACTATTTTGGAGCGTGTTAGACATGAATACCTCAAGAGAACTTATGGTCTTCAAGGCTGGGAGGATCATACCGACTTTTTGGAGCAAATTGCTAGAAAGACCGGTAAATTGCTCAAGAAGGGTGAGCCTGATGTTCACAATGTGTCTATCATGGTTCTTAACGACTGGCTCCGTGGCCGTATTCCTTTCTACGTACCTCCTCCTGAGGCCGTTGAGCCTTTGACCGCCGAACAAAAGGAAGAAAAGAAGAACAAGTTTGGCGTCGAACAAATGTTTGCAAAGATCAATGTTACTAGTGACTATTTGGAGGATGATTTGGCAAACAATGCTCAATTAGTTGCCGAAGAGCGTGCTAGAGCCAAGGCCAAGAAGGCTGAAGAGGCTGCCGCCCGTGCCTATGCTGAAGGCTCTGCTGACAAGCCCAAGAAATCTAAGCCTGCTGCTGCTACTGAATCCGAGATTACTGACTGGGATGAAGTTTTCGAGAGTGTCGTCGGTGAAGAGGGTCCCATTGTCAAGGCACCTGTCATTGAAGGCGAAGAGGAAATCGAGGACGATGTTGATAGCGAACTTGAAATGAGTGGAGCTGAGGATGACGAAGAGGAAGCTGAAGAGGAAGAAGAGCAACCTGCCAAGAAGGTCCGAGTGAATAACAACGAATTCGAAGCTGATAAGAAGGGCAAAAAGGCCGGTGTTCATTATTACGAGACTGCAAATGTCAAGAACAAGAACCGCAACAAGGTCAAGCCTGATGAACAAAAGAAGAAGGTGCTCAACTCTCGCTTAAAGGGATCAGCTATCTCTGGATCCAAGCGTAAGAGAAACTAAACTGCTCAATACACCCACTATATACATCCGCCACCACTTTATTTAGATTTCATATATATTTTCCTGTTTCTCTCCCTCTCTATTTCTTTGTAATTGCTTTTTTACTCTCATTTTTATTACAACGCATCTATCATGATAGTTTTTATTAAATTTTGTATCAATATTTCAAACTACACTCAACAAGCTGTTGACGAATCCTGCCAATCATCAGGGAATTGGAAAAGCATCTCCATTTGCTTCTTTTTTTAGCAGGATTGGATGAGCTAGCAGCACCATTAGACAAACGGATGAGTTTCTTCATTCTGTAGCTATTTCAAGAGAGTCCAATGTATAACAGGACCGCGTGCGTCTTCACATCAAGGGAATTTTACAACACTCGGCGCTAATGAATAATCATACAACCTCATTGATAAAAAATGAGCTACTTGCTTTGAACTTGAGGAGGGATTCAAAAGATCAGAATCGCTAGATTTGAGAAACGGCGTCATTAACGAGTGTTGAATGGTTGAAACTCAACACCAGGGTAGATGTGTGTGTGATGGATTTATTTTTGTTTTCCCCACCTTACACACTTTATCTCTCTTACCCCTCACTCTTTTAACAACTTATCATGTCTGCTTTCAAATCACAATTAAAGGGTCTCAAGGAGCTCCGTCTTCAATTCTGTCAAACTTCTCCCTCCAGCAGTGGTCTTCGGTAACAAGATATCCAGCCAATGTCTCATGTAAACATCCATTAAACAATCTACATAGTGATTTCGTTGCAAAGAACTACGTCAACATCAAGAAGGTCAACCCTGAGCTTCCCATCTTGGTCCGTGAAGCCAGCGGTGTCGAGGCTCGTGCCTTTGCTCGTTTCGGTAAAGCATTAGAGACATGCATTTACTGTTGATTCACAAATTAACCTTGACATTGACGTAGATAAAGGCATCGAACGCAAAGTAACTCTCAACAACGCATCAGCACAAGATATCGAAAACACTTTGGCACAATTGGTCAAGTCTGCTTAGATTATTTCATATACAAATCTCACAACACTACATACAAAAAATAAACAGGGAAAAAAAAGTTTAAAGAAGCTTTCCTCGATCAGTTTGTGATGGAAGTTGTGTTATTTGACAAATGGTAACTGGACGGAAAGCGCTCAATCGAGTAGCACTGAAACTTGGATGATGAGGCTGTATGGGGTCAGGCTACATGCGAATCAACTAGTTTTTATGGTATGATGAGAGGGATGTCAGCGTTGGTGCATGTGGGATAAACGAACTATGTATCATATGAAGGATGTTGTGTGCACAGCATGAATATCATGATTACCCCTTCTCGAAGCACGCCATCAACAGTTTCTGATACTTTGAGAGATTAGTGGCTTATTCCATCGATTTTTTTGACATTCAAACTCACACAAAATGTGGATGATTCCACACGATTCTACAAAGATACCTCTTTCTTTTTCTTTATATTTTTGTTCAAAGCAAGATGCCCGCAGCCATTAAGATAACTGTGCCCAAGTTGGCCGCCAACACAAAGCCCTACGCCAACGCATTAAAGCTCTCGATCGCTGCCCAGGTTACTGGAGCTAAGCTTGTCGAGACTCCCGGTGAGGCACTCACTTTTGTTGTATCAAACGATGTCTCTTTGACAGACGCGAACGCTGCTTTAAAGTAAGGTCGATAGCTTGTATGCATTCGCATACAGGCAGTTCATTCAGAAAGTGGACGCAGCTAAATATTCAAAATCCAGGTACATCTTTAACGCTACTGCTTTCAACGCTTTGCAATCCGTCGTCATTGAGAAAGAAGAGACCTCTGTCAGCCCTCTTGTCATCAAAAGAAGAATTGATCAAGCTTTCCAAAACGCTGAAGAAATTCTCACCAAGCATGCTAATGCTTTCGCCAAGGTATTGTGTTTTTGAAAGCTCGAGCATGAGTCGCATATATTCATGCCTTGATCTACTACAAAATAGGAAGCTTCCAATGTTACTTTGATTGATGTTGTTTACTATGGTACTCTTTTTGAAACTCTATCATCTGCCAAGGATCTCAGCAAATACCCCACCTTGTCTGCTTGGTTCAATACCGTCTCCAAGAACGAGAAATTCGCTAGTGGTGTGGAACATGTCAAAGAACAGGTAATAGCGTGAAAAAAAAAGGGGGGCAGTAGTGGCAATATGACTCATAATTTGTAAAATGCCGTGATTTCAGACAAACAAGGGCGCTAAACCCAAGAACAAGGCTGTGTTTGCTGAAAAGAAGGTCGCCAAAGAGATTCCTAAGCCTGTCTTTAACAAGGCCACTCAAAAAGTCAACAATGTTGCTGCCAAGGGCCTTGATCAATCTGTCAAGTAAGTTGTGGGCGGCATGAAATACGTCTTCCGTGACATTAATGCAATTGTTGCAGGGTTCTTCCCAAGGACAACGAGCGCAACGTTTTGATCACTTCTGCTCTCCCTTATGTCAACAATGTACCTCATTTGGGTAACATTGTCGGCTCCACCTTGAGTGCAGATGTTTATGCTAGATACTGTCGTGCTCGTGGATACAACACTGCCTTTTTCTGTGGTACTGATGAATACGGTACTGCTACTGAAACCAAGGCTTTGGAAGAAGGTGTCTCATGCCAAGCCCTCTGCGACAAGTACAACGCTATCCACAATGCTGTATACGAATGGTTTGATTTGTCTTTTGACCTGTTTGGCCGCACCACCACCGACAAGCAAACAGAGATCGCCCAAGATATCTTCTTGAAGAACTACGAGAATGGCAACATTATCAAGGAAACTATGACTCAATTGTTCTGTGAAAAGTGTAGCAGATTCCTGGCTGATCGTTACGTCGAAGGTACTTGTCCTCACTGTAAGTACGATGATGCTCGTGGTGATCAATGTGACGCTTGTGGCAAGCTGTTGAATGCCACCGATCTTGTCAACCCTCGTTGTAAGCTTGATGGCAATGCTCCCATCACCAAGGACTCCAACCATCTCTTCCTCGATTTGGCCAAGCTTCAGCCTGAGATTGAAGCTGCCTTCAAGCAATCTGCTGTTGATGGTAAGTGGTCTGCCAACGGTGTCAACATCACTCAATCCTGGTTGAAGGAAGGTTTGAGACCTCGCTGTATTACCCGTGATCTGAAGTGGGGTACTCCTGTTCCTTTGGAAGGTTACGAGGATAAGGTGTTCTATGTTTGGTTTGATGCACCTATTGGTTATCCCAGTATTACTGCCAATTACACCGATGAGTGGGAAAAGTGGTGGAAGAACCCCGAAAACGTCAAGTTGTATCAATTCATGGGTAAGGACAATGTTCCTTTCCACTCTGTCATTTTCCCTGGTTGTGAGATTGGTACTGGCGAGAAGTGGACTGTTGTAAACCACATCAGTACTTGTGGTAAGTTGTGTTTGTTTGGGAGTATGTAGACGGATTTGGTAACAAGTTGGAAATTAGAGTATCTCAACTACGAAGGTGGCAAGTTCTCCAAGTCTCGTAATGTAGGTGTCTTTGGTAACAATGCTGAGGCCACTGGCATTCCTCCATCCGTCTGGCGTTACTACCTCATGTCCGTTCGTCCCGAAACCAGTGATTCCATGTTCACCTGGAACGAGTTCATCACCAAGAACAACAGTGAATTGTTGAACAACCTCGGTAACTTTGTTAACCGTGCTATTCGTTTCATCTTTGCCAAGTACGATGGTGTTATTCCCAAGGCTGATTTCTCTGGAAAGTTAGAAACTGACCTCATCAAGGATGTGAATGAGCTCTTGAAGCAATACATTGATGCCATGGAAAACGTTAAGCTTAGATCTGGTCTTGGCGTTGCTATGAACATCTCTGCTCGTGGTAACCAATATCTCCAAGAAGCCAACTTGAGCAATGCCTTGTTTGATGAATCTCGTCCCAAGTGTGATGCTGTTGTTGCTACTGCTGCCAACTTGATCTACCTTTTGTCTGCTGTCCTCAGTCCCTACATGCCTGCTGCTTCTGAGAGCATGTGCCGCCAATTAAATGCTCCTCTCCGTACTATTCCTGATGAATTTGCCATCGATATCAAGGAGGGCCATGTTTTGGGTGGCGCTGAATATTTGTTCACTAGAATTGATGAGAAGATGGAGGAAGTTTGGAAGGGCAAGTATGGTACCGGTTCTTCTTAAACTTTGTTGTCTCTCTGTATGTTTAGTTTTGTATTAAAATCAATAAAATAAGACAATTGTTTCTGGAGTTTATTTTCTTTTACAGACCTTACCTTGCCAACTGTTAATTTGTGCCATAATAATACTTGCAACTAAACACTCAATGCTCGTTTTAGCAGCAGCAACAGCTGGTAGCAGAAGTGATGATCGGAACGGGGCCATTTTTGTACCTGAAAATTCTTTGGTATGCGTTTATGTCAGAGTCAGGCGAGGGAATCCTTCTTTTCACTCATCTGCCAAATGACACAATATTAGTCAACCAATTCAGGCAAATCTGTGTAGAAATGCTCTGGAAATTTCACGCTTTTTAATGAACAAAGAGTTTAATAATGCACTGTTTCGCTGGATGATAAACTACAGATCATCAAATCTGATGTTAATAAGCGCAATATTCAGTGAGCAGCCCTCAAATGTATTCACCACTGTAAAAACAAGGGTTTAAACTGCTTGTATCTCGCCAACAAAGCTCAATCTCGGCCTCAAAACAGGTGTAATCGTGTTCTACGACCTGACATTAGGTTAGGAATCACTTTTCTGCGATTTTTTGGGGATCGAGTTGATCATCGATTTTTGGCAAATTTTGCCTTGTACTAGCAAGGGAAAAATTGATGATTTTGAATAATGGAGGTTTTCACCTCAAAAACGAGGTTTTCTACTAAGGTATTTCTATGCTCAAAACAATCGTAGAAACGCATTGGAGCATGTGAAGGTGTATTTAGATCAATTTACTATAGTGTTTGTAGACCTTTTCTCCGAAAACGTGTTTTGCATTTTTCGACGGTTGCTCTTTACAAACTAAAAGAATCGTCTTAAAATCAACATCATTGGATTCCTCGTTTAATTTTACGTGCAAGAGTTTAGAGAAATACCTGCTGTTCGAGTAGTAACATTTCGTGTAATTGCCCCTGAAAGGGTTTTGGATGTCCTGATGGGGATCCCGAGGACCAGTTGAAAGCGATAAGCTATGAAATTCAATCCCAGCCCAGGCTCTGTTTTGGGCGGGGCAGACATGTCTGGGGGGAAACTCCGGTCTTAAATATTGATCTGATTGGGTGAATTTAGTCAATCAAGTCAATATTTAAGACCGGGGTTTGAAATTAAGACCGGGTTTTGAAATGTAAGCTTGATCTGATGAAGAGACTCTGCCTTCAAGCTTTTGAAAATTTGCATATGAAGGCTCCCAAGAGAAGGCCAGAAAAAGGGAAAAACGTCCTCCAAGGGAGGTTTTTAGCCAGCAAGGGATATGATTCCAAGCAGAAGAGGTTTTACGTCAATGTTTCAAAAGTTGGCAGCTATCTCAGATCATGCCCCTGAAA
>JAXQGS010001416.1:0-11736 GCA_037040325.1 Mucor sp. M7501 | reverse complement strand
TTGTTGTTGTTGTTGTTGTTGTTGTTGTTGTTGTTGTTGTTGTTGTTGTTGTTGTTGTTGTTGTTGTTGTTGTTGCAAGTTTTTATCAAGAAGGTTAGCGAGTTGAGCCAGTGAGACTGGATTAGATGCAACCTGTGAAACAATAGATTGTATTGTTTGCTGTTGTGATACAGTTGCTTGTGGATATGCCTGAGAAGGGTTTAACAATGGCTGTTGAAGCTGCTGAGATGGTGGTTGAGGGTTCGTTGCAATAGGTGAGAACTGAGCCTGTTGAGGTTGCAGTGGCTGATAATTAGTTGGCATCACTGGACGTTGCTGTATTTGATGGAAAGTTGGCGGTGCTTGTACTGGTGGTTGAAACTGTTGTGCTTGATTAGGTGGATGAGATCTAATGGGTGGCAATACAGAGTTGGTGGTAATGGGAGGGCGATAGGGTTGTGGTTGCTGAGCAACTGGCAAGGATGGGCTAGGTCTCGCAGGTGAAGGCTGTTGATGTTGTTGCTGAGGTTGCCATGGCGACTGCAATGTAGGCATCTGTGGAATATGGGCACCAGGAACAGGTGGTGATGCTATCGCATTATAGTACTGCTCTCTTTGTCTCTTACGTTCACGCTCTAGTTCTTCTTGGTGTCTCTCACATTTCTGGCACACAAATTTGAAGTTATCCATAGATTCAGATGGAGGTATTTGACCTGATTTCTGCAAACAGGCAATATGTTGCCATGTGCTACACTTTTCGCATGCCACTAAAGGCGTGCCATCATCCTTGATATTCGATTAGACATATGGATAGACACACATAGTACGATGCTTTTACTTACAATATTCTCTCCAGAAACACCACACACACAATCAAACAGCCAATGGTCCTCATCTCTGTTCTTGGGTTTTCTTCCTCGCTTTTTGAGTGGAATGGGATTGCCGTCTTTGTCCAATTTGACTTTTCTGGGGATAGGATTGCCGTTTTCATCAAACTTGGGCTTCTTGACATATTTTCTTTTAGGCTTCTGCTCGGCATCTCCGGTTGTTGCTGATGCTGTTGCTGATGCTGCTGTTTTTGTCTTGGCTGTAGATTTCTTGGGGGCCTTTTTAGGTTTCTTTGAGGGCAATGGCGAAGTGCCATCAATGACAATGGGACCATTTTCGGCTTGGGCATGTTCAGGTACTACATCTTCGCTCGCTTGTCGCTTCAGTGCTCTGTATTCCCTCTCCATGATACGTCTTTCGCGCTCCAGCAGACGCTCTTCTCGTGCCTTGGCCAAGGCTTCCTTCTCTTGCTGTTCCTTTTCCAAAGCGCGCTGCTCCAGTCTGTTGGAGCGATTTCTGCCATGACCTCCTGCTGCTGCCCCTGCTGCTCCCGTGGAATAGGGGTCTTCCAAAACTGGTTCAGCAGATCCTCTCTCGAGCGCCTCTAGTTCCTTGATCATAATTCGAGAACTTCTCTTTCGATGTATCATGGCTTCCTGCTTTCGAATCTTCTCCTCGTGCTCTTCCAAAACTGGCAACACTTTGGGAAGCAAATCGTCCACAAGCAATCGATGGAATCTCTGTTCATCAATGTTTTTGCTGTTGGCATACTTTGCTGGAAACGTTTCCCACTCGTGTTTTGTATAACAAAGCTAGTTGAAGAAGCCAAATCATTTAGCCCTCGATCTGCATATACACATATTTTTAAGTTTGTATTACCAGTTTCCACGGCATCCACTCTCCTTCGTCCTCGCTCTCTTCTTCCTCGAGGTCTGCTTCCTTGGCAGGTACTGCTTCCTCTTGCACAGCAGACGTTCTAGTGCTTCTACGCGAGGCTCTGGTAGGCGGTGTTGGCGCTGGTGCAGCGCGCTTCTTTTTCTTGTTGCGAGCATTTGATTTCTTGACAGGTTTGGGCTTTGGTGTTTCCTTGTACAATCTGTTGTCTGCAATGAGAATAGCCATCAGATCAGCATGCTCACCGTGCACTTTCTAGTTTATCTTACCATCAAACAGCCAAAAAGTGCTTCCCTTCTTGTCAAAACCAATAGGATCTACACGCTGATGGGTTTGTCGTGTTGAGAATACGTCGACACAGATGCGAGTTTGACTTACCCATTGAACAGCATCCTCCTCTGAATCCAAGTGCTCTCTGAATCGCTCAGGCTCGTCCAATTGCCACTGTTTCTACGGTTACTCTTTGTCAAACTCGCAACCATGCTCTACCTACCTCGCAAAGTAAATGCAACAGGTGAACTCTGGTGTCCAAGTCTAGTGTAAAGTAGTTGACGAGTTCTGGCTTCTTTGTGTCTGCCACGGCGCTTTCTTCAGGCAACTGCTGATCTATCGGTTCTTCCTTTTCTTCCTCTTGCTTTATAAAGGGATTTATCTGATCGTATTCTCTCTTGTCAAACTCCTTTGAGTAGTAGGTTTGCCAATTGGAAGAACTAAAAGCACATGATGAGTATCCATCTCTTCACATCGGGCTATAACACCCTACTTTATGAACCTATTTCTGGTCACTAGACGCAGCATCCTGACAAACAGATCTTCTAGTCTGATTCTTTCGGATGTTTCCAGCAGCATTCGTTCTAAATCCTGCAAATATTATGCAAAATATGAGATCAACTGTAGCACACATTTAATATAAACAATGTGCAATCTTACCTCTGTCTCAAACACATACTCGTTGTTGGGGTCAACGGGACGCGCATAGATGATGTCTTGAGCGGTGGATGGCCACGGACCGAATGCAGGCGCAAACGTGTGGAAGAATTGAGCAATTGAGCAAAAATCAATATTGTTCCGTAACATCTGGATATCAGGTAGGTTGAAATTCATCTTGAATCGTTCAGGATCGCAGTCTGCTGTTTTTCCTGTATGTTGTATAGCAATCAAGTAGGCTTATCTGATGGTTTAAAAGCCCTTGTTTATAGTGTGCAGTTTATTACACGAGAATATACGGCAATAATTGATAATAAAGAGAGTGCAAAAGAAAATATTTTCTTGTTTTGCGTGCTTGGGTAGGTTGGAGGGGATTGAGTAGCCGCCATATTTCACAATCATTTGATTCTGAAATTGATTCTATCAGATTGTATGGATCAAATGCCCTGTTTTTGCATGCAAAATGTGCCATGGAAACCGACTGATTAGCTGATGTGCGAACACGGAAAACTACCACAATGTTACGCTTAATAGATTGAACAACTGTACGTTTGTTTCCTCTTTTACTAAATATCCCAAATGTGGACCGCAGACACGTGATGAATGTTCTTGAGCAAATTTTCTTGGGTTCTTCCCTCTTGGTTTTTCTTTTTCCTCTTATTTCCCTCTTTCTCTCTTTCCCTCTCTCTCTCTCTTTTTTCTCCCTCCTCTTTTTTCTTCTTGCTCTTCTTTTTCCTTTGAATCTTATTCATCATCCCATCTCCATCTTGTGCTAGATACATAGAGACAGAGATACATCTTGAGAATTTGTCATAGGATCTTGCTCTATTTATAACGAGGAAACTTTTTTTCTTTCACATTTGAAAATCAAGGAACTCTACACACCCATTTTTTTTCTATCCAAACACGATTGCAGCAGCAATACCAACAGCATCATCGTCAATAGAGAAACATGTCGCAAACAGAGACAGCTACCACTACCACTGTGAGTTCGGAAGAAGCAAAAAACGTGAGTCCTTCTGGTACCGCAACCACAAATGCTCAAGTTGCTCCTCAGCAGCAGCAGCAGCAGCAGCAGCAGCAATCCTCTCAGCAACAGCAAGCAAAGAAAGGTACTATTTTGTATAAAATTTTTAAAAGAGAGATGTAGGACAAAATAAATAACTAAATTTATATCACAAAATAGAAAAAGGCAAGAAGCAAGTAGATCCCGAATACGTCAAGTCTCCTTTACCTGCTGAAAGCAACACCACCACCAACAATCACGGCAACAGACCTTCATCAACTGCAACAAGCAGAAATGCTCGAAACAACGGCGGCAGCACGGGCTCCGTCAAGCCATTTCAAAAGGGCGGATTCCTGTCCTTGTTGTTATGCTGTACTGTAGGCGCAGGCTCTTTTCTCGACAACAGCGACAAGTCATCATCTCTCTCACAGCAAAAGAAACATGCCAATAGAAATAGTCGTGCTAGCTCTCAGCAAACAAAGGAAAAGACATCCTCGAATGCAGTTGAAAGTAGTAACAATAAAGTTATTCCAGTTCCTCCAATCATTACCAATCCAACAGAATTAGACAATTTATCTAATCATCCAACACTTCCTGCTGATCCCACCGCTGCTGCCGCTGTAAAGACATCCACACCTACACCTACTACACCTACTAATTATAATAATATTAATAATAATACAAATACAACTGATCCTGATCTTGATGAATCTTCGACCTCTCCCATTTCGCTTCCTCCTCAAACCTCTCCCGTGGTAAGCTGCTGGCATTGTGTGCGCTGTACATGTATAGATACTCATATGTGTGGAAAATGATAGGGCCCTGTTGTTTGGTTGTTGCCTCCATTAGCTAGTGAAGACAAGGAAAGAAAGTGTCTTGTGCTTGATCTCGACGAAACGTTGGTTCATAGTTCTTTCAAGGTAAGTGCGGTATTCATTGTGGAAACATAAAAGGAGTCAAAACCTTCTCATCATCTCAAAATAGATCATCCCAAATCCTGATTTTATTGTGCCTGTAGAAATCGACAACCAATACCACAACGTCTATGTATTGAAGCGACCTGGAGTGGATGAGTTTATGCGTAAAATGGGTGAAAAGTACGAAATTGTAGTATTCACTGCTAGTTTGGCCAAGGTAAAATCCCATGTACAATTTTTATTCAAATTTACAATAACTAACACATATATAGTACGCTGATCCGGTTTTGGATATGTTGGATATTCATAGAGTGGTAAAGCATCGATTATTCAGAGAATCATGTTTTAATCATAAAGGGACTTATGTCAAGGTAAGGAGATACAAAGAGCGCGAAAGAGAGAAAGAGAGAGAGAGAGAAAGCGACAGTCAGAAAGCAAGAGAGATAGAGATGGAGCAATTTGGCTAATTATGAAATTCTCCTTAAATTAGGATCTGTCACAACTAGGAAGAAATCTCGCATCGACATTGATCCTCGATAACTCGCCAGCCAGCTACATATTCCATACATCCAATGCAGTTCCTGTTTCGACATGGTTCAACGACCCTCACGATACCGAATTAACCGATCTGGTCGCATTTTTGGAGGATTTGACAGTAGTGGATGATGTTCAATTGGTGTTGGATAACTCGATAGATCCAAACCTTGTTGTCACTTCTACTGCTTAAGTTAATCATAATATATTTGTCTTCTTGTTTCGTCTTCCTTTCCTCCTCAACATGACACTTTAATCTCTCATTTAATTGATAGCATACCCCCCTTTTCTTCCTCTTCTCTCAGCAACACTATAAACAACAACACAATACTTTTTTTTTCTTTCACTCTTTTTTCTTTTCCTCAACCATTACACCTACCCAAAAAAAATAAAATATATGCAACATCATTAGCAATTTGTCTTGTCTCTGCTATTCAGAAAATGTTGCACAGATGTACAGCCAACATTTGCAAGGCTTTGCGCATAGTCAGATCAATGTCTACGAGACTTTCTGAGACCAGCAGTCAGCGAGCATGCACCTGCTACTATTCTGCTTTTTTGTTTTAGGAAAATCATAAAGAATTCCCTTATGAATACTCAACTATGGACACTATTGATCAAGAAAAAGGGGGAGGAGAAAGAGAGAGAGGCGCCCATTGAAAACTGCATTGCTGCTGCCACTATAATACTTGTTATTCACTATCAGTTCCCATGAAAACCAAACATCAGATCATATTAAATGTATCATCATCCCGTTGATAAGGATGTCATTGTACATCACTAAAAGGAGATTTATTTGGGATGTGAATAGTACACAAGAGATTGCAATCTCCCGGAGACGTTCGGGAATGAAATTGAACTCGTTTTAAGTTTAGAAAGGTTCTGTATTAAGAAATTTGTAAAGAAAAATCAATCATATTTATTTACCCCACTAGTTTTCTCTTTTTCCTCTCTTTTCTCTCTTGTTTTCTATCTTTTTACTCCCAACTCTTTATCCGCATCAATAAGCATGAGCGTCATCTCGCCCCAGGAAGTAGCCAAACACAACACTAAGAGTAGGTCTAGCAAAGCACAAAAGCAGCATGTTGAGCTGATCCATGTTTTTCCTATAAATAGATGACATTTGGGTTATTATTCATGGCAAAGTCTATGATCTTACCAACTTTCTTCCCGAGCATCCTGGAGGACAAAAGATCATCCTAAAGTATGCTGGCAAAGATGCCACCAGTGCATTTGAGCCCATTCATCCTCCCGACATCATCCAACGTTTCCTTGCTCCTGAAGTGTGCATGGGATCCATTGACGCGGAAGCCCTTTCAAAGGTTCCCAAGGTCGAAACTGAAGAGGAAAAGAAGATTAGATTGGCTCGCGAGAAGATGCCTAGAATAGATGAGATGTACAACTCGTTTGATTTTGAAAGTAAGGGCAAAGGCTGCTTTTTTTCACATCACCCTAACTTTATTTCTTCCAGCTGTTGCCAAATCAGTCTTAAAACCTGATGCTTGGGCCTATTACTCTTCTGGCGCCGATGATGAGATCTCCATGAGAGAAAACCACAGCGCCTTTCATCGCATTTGGCTTCGTCCTCGTGTGATGGTCAATGTCAAAGATGTCGATGCCTCCACTACCATGCTTGGTGCTCGCACATCGCTGCCCTTATACATCACTGCCACCGCACTGGGTAAACTGGGCCATCCTGAGGGCGAGGTTGTCTTGACCAAGGCCGCCAAAAATCGCGATATCATTCAAATGATCCCTACATTAGCTTCATGCTCATTTGACGAGATTGTCGATGCAGCTGCTCCTGGCCAGACCCAATGGCTCCAATTGTATGTCAATGGAAATCGCGAGGTGTCCGAGAAGTTTGTTCGTCATGCTGAATCCAGGGGAATGAAAGGTCTTTTTATCACAGCAGATGCGCCTCAATTAGGTAAGGGTTCATTACACAAAAATGTGGGGAAAAATAACAGGGAAATTTTCCGCAAATGTGCGTGTGGGTGTGTGTACTAATCCCCTGTGCTGTTTTACAGGTCGTCGTGAGAAAGATATGAGACAAAAGTATTCCCAAGAAGACCCTGACGAGATTGCCCGTAATGCCACGCAAGTCAACCGAGATGAAGGTGCTGCTCGTGCTATCAGTAGCTTCATTGATCCATCTCTCTGTTGGGATGATGTTGCTTGGTTTAAATCCATCACAAAAATGCCAATCCTTATCAAGGGCATTCAAACTCCTGAAGATGCCGTTCTGGCTGCAAAGCATGGATGTCAAGGTGTCGTCTTGTCTAATCACGGTGGTAGACAGCTTGATTTCGCCCCTTCTTCTATTGAAATCTTGGCAGAGACCATGGAGGCCTTGAAGAGAGAGGGCTTGGATAAAGATTTTGAGGTCTATATCGATGGTGGTATTCGTCGTGGTAGTGATATCTTTAAAGCCATTGCACTCGGTGCTAAGGGTGTTGGTGTAGGACGTCCATTCTTGGTAAGTCTTTCGATAACATGCGCACGAACACGGATTTGCGCTTATAAATGATTATCCGTTCTTGTAGTACGCCATGTCTGCTTATGGTGTCGAGGGTGTTGAAAAGCTGTTGGAGTTGTTCCAGGTATGTTGATGGCTGGATGAGATCTCTTTTTTTTTTGCTCGATGAATCTAACATTGAAACGACACTAGCATGAATTTGAAATGGTCATGCGTTTGATGGGTGTCACTCGCATTGAAGACATCAAGCCTGAAATGGTTGACATTCGCAACATTAAGGATCATTTTGTTGCTAATCCCATCGATCATTTGGCAAATGCTTCTTATGAAAGAATGCAACCTAGAGGCCTTTCATCTAAATTGTAGAGGGGGGATGGAACTTGTACTTTATCAATTTAGTAAACATCTATTTATTATGAGCGCTTAAAACATTATGTGTTGGTCTCCAGTTCAGGCGCTGGAAATTGGGATAACAATTGATCACGATGCTTCAACATCAAATGTTTGAGGCCTGCCATGCCAGTAGATCAAAATAGGTGTTTTGAAAAATGAGGAACCTGAAACGCTTTCATGCCATCATTTTAAGGCACATCTTTCGATTCCCGGGCCGGGTACAATCAAGATACACCGGTCTTGATTCAAGTTTTGCATGCATTTGGGTTGCCAGGGATCTTGCCATTAAAAAAGCCACGAAATCCCACATTCTCTCTTTCCACTTTAGAGCTATCTAGTCCTCCCTTCTCCTCTTGTATCCCTATTACAAGTACTACAACATCTAATTAACGAAACCGATATAGTTTCTTCTCTATACTATTGGATTCGTACATATATACGGCACACACAACAGGAGCAAAACTTACTGGGGCAAAATCGACTGAATAATCGAGTACATGTACTTGTAATTGAGAAGCATTGGACATTGAAGCAATCTATACAACTTA
Source organism: Mucor sp. M7501 (assembly GCA_037040325.1). Lineage (NCBI taxonomy): Eukaryota > Fungi > Mucoromycota > Mucoromycetes > Mucorales > Mucoraceae > Mucor > Mucor sp. M7501. Next base: position 3,231 of record JAXQGS010001416.1, on the reverse strand, counting down.
TACACATTACACATGACGTCTTTTGATACAGCTACTGCAACACCCTCAGCAGTTTCTGAACTGGTAGCAGCACCTGCAGCATCTAAAGACAACAACTCACTTCAGGGGCCAGTAGTTGCCTCAATAGACTCAGGGTCCGTTCAGGCTTATGCAAAATTAGAAGGCGAAGATTTATGCTACTACATGCGTACACTTCAAGTGTCTCTGGGCAGAAAAGTATCCAATCCCAACAATGTGGATATACCACTCGGAAATACCAAATCTGTCTCCAGACAACATGCCCGACTCTTTTACAACTTTTCATTGCAACGATTTGAATTGATGGTCTTTGGCAAGAATGGTGCATTTGTAAATGAACGCTTTGTCGAAAGAGGTGTTACCGTGCCGCTAGAAAACAAGTACAGTATCTTTAAATGTTGTCATTCAGTACATGTGTGGACTGACATTTTGCATAATAGGACTAAAATACAGATTGGCGAAATGGCATTTGTATTCTTATTACCCAAGAAGGAGCCTGACAACAGTGCGAATAAAAGCAGTAATGCACCAAAACATAACATTGAGGATTTTGGATACATATCGACCCCACATCAATTAGAAAAAGTAATGACAAATATACAATCAGCTGAAAACCACACATCGACATCCTCACCAGCGCATGACGACTACAATAGAGACGACAATTCAATACAAGACGACAATGACCACCACAGTGAAACGTCAGAGGCCACCAATCCTTACAACAATAAAGACATTAAACCACCGTATTCCTACGCTTCATTGATCGCACAAGCTATAAACTCTTCCAGCGACAAGCGAATGACCTTGAATGGTATCTACAATTACATCACCACAAATTACCCTTATTATCAAATGGCACAGAATGGCTGGCAGGTAAAGGATGGCACGCAAAGCAGCATATTGTAACTAACCAGCTTCTTTTCTAGAACTCTATTCGGCATAATCTGTCTCTCAACAAGGCATTCGTTAAAGTGCCGCGAGGCGATGCTGAACCTGGAAAAGGTGCTTTTTGGACAATCGACTCTAATGCAGAAACTCAATTTACGAATGGTGTCTATAAACGCAACAAGAGGGCAGGCGCTCCTCTTTCTTCGTCATCATCATCACAAGCGACAACACAAGCACATAAATCTGACACAGTGGAAAACACTCGGAAGAAGATAAAAAAGGAGCATCATTACAGTAAATTAGATCCACAAGATCCTCACGAAGAGGAAAACGAGGAAACAACAGGCTCAGCAATGGAAGTTGTCACTACAAAAGCCGAGGACAATATTACCATGTCTCTAGATGTACCTAAAGAAGTGACAACAACAGATAATAGTATGCCAGATGCTGGTCAGCCGGCTACCGTGATATCAGAGGCAACAGCATCATCGCTACAGCAGGAAATAATCAACGCATCAACTTCAAAGACTGAGTCCTCGTCATCTACTCCTCCCCCTTCATCTATAACAGCATCTAAAAAAGCATCAAATAATATTTCAACAGAGGTACTAACAGAGGCATCAGCAACAGTAACATCGCCTGAACATAAACAACAAGATGCTCAAGCACAACTGCAACTACAATTGCAAAACACAATAAGACAGCACCTATTAGACCCTGTGCGATATCCATTGCCACCATCCATAGCACAGTTACTACCACAAGCAATCGCACAGCTGCCTCCACAACTAGCAACACAATTATCGTCTACTTTGCAACAACAACAACAACAACAACAACAAGTCAAAACTGATACTGCCACTTTAGTAGAAAATGAAAACCCAGCTGCACCAGAAGACTTAGCTACACCTACAGCATCTATAACACCAGTAGAGCCAACATCAGAAGCAAATATTAGTAATCTGGAAGTTGCTGGAAGTGCCCCTCAATAGTATTCCTTTATTGCGTTTCTTTTTTTTTTGTGTGTGTGTGAATATGTGATATCTAACTAGTAAATAAATCTGTTTTTTGTATTATAATGAAACTAGCTAGTAGGTAGAGCTCTTTTTTACAAAGCTTGTACAAAGGGGTTTACCGGTTACATATCTAGACAAGAAGTGCCATCTTCCTTTCAAACGGATTCAAGATGATGCTTCGGACCCATTGGCAATTATTTTAGCACCTGCTTTGTTTATAGTGCAGTCGGCTGTATTATTGGTGACCACTTTCGACCTCAGTTTAATGTCAGCATTTTCCCCGTTTTTTTTGCATTCGTTTTTCAATACTTTTACTCAAAAAACGATAGCTCTACAGCCGCTGAAAGTGCCTGTTTTTGTTACAACGCGCGTCAGTTAACTTGAAGAGACCTGCCTGATGGTAGTAGAGTAAGTTAAACTCACGACTGCACACTCCGGGTAGCATATAACGCTAATTCCTCCTTTTATTCATGATAGAACTATTGTTACGTTGATTAGCTCCTGGTTATTGCTTCTTCCCTCGACTGTGGAGTGGCTCCTGTGGTTTCTGCTGCAGCTGCCTTTATGAATGGTACAACAAGAGTAAGTATTATTAGCGACTACGCATTCACGCGAGGGTATAAAGCTGTAGTACTGATATTTCTTTATTATTATTACATAGAACTCGTCTGTTATTCTGGTCTACTTCTCTTGGTCCCGTTTGTCTTGTCTTATATCAACTAGCATTGGTGTTGGTAAGTCATTCGTGCTACTACGGGTAAGTATATTCTATCATTTCTCTCTTCGTTGCGATATGTAACGTTCATTGAACGTTCATATTGCTTTATTTTTTCGTATCAACGCAAACGTGTGTTTTGCATTGCTGCGCTTTTTCTTTTTCTTTTGATGACTGTAATTATATTACGGTCAACAACAACTCTTTTTGCATTGTTTCTGCTTTCATGTGGAGCACATCACAATAATCATGCATTCTTGTACACGTGTGTACTTGTATTGTTACTTCAGTAGCAGATGATTGTACATGTGGTTTTGTTCCTTGAAGTTGATGCTTTACATGAAACAAGCAGACCAAGCACTATTGTTGTTCTATACTTGCACTGTCATTGTGATATTATGTGGTTACCATGTTGCTTTACGTGTTGCCATATCATACATGATGCTTGTATCTCGTATTATTGCCATAGCAATGATTCGAATTTTTTATCTTTTCAATGCATGTTATTACTGCTTCATTCGTAGTGCTGTATGTATGCTATGCTTTTCTTTGACTCATTTCTTGAGTGCTTTTCTTGCATCACACTCACTT
>JAXQGS010001398.1:0-10115 GCA_037040325.1 Mucor sp. M7501 | reverse complement strand
TCAAAATTAACAAATCCACAAGATCGCACTTTTCTCAACAACCATGCTAGCTACAATCCATCCAATTGCACTGGCGTAATCAGCGCGTGCGCGTGCGCGAGTATAGAGACATGCTACGTTTTAAACACGAGCATCAATATTGAGGATTTTGATTTTTGCAGGTCTGAATTTAACCTTGGCATCGTGTAATGGTTACAGTCTTGATAGTAAACCCTGTTTCTGGGCTATAGCAGGTTTGTACAGAATTGAAATGCGCTTCCAACGGTACCACTCTTGACGGCTGTTCTGCAACTTGTACCCACATCAACCTCTTTTTCATGTATTTCGAAGGTTTTCATGAAGTATCATATAGCAAACCTAAGCTGCACTATTTGTGGTACAGCTCATTTTGTAGCCCCAAGAAATGCCGATCGTTTGAGGTATCGGTTGAATCAGTAGCTCAAGTGAGTGTCTCTTAATTTCAAATAAGAAATTCCCGTTGCTTTTCTTCAAATGTGGAATGCTAACTTGTCGCCATATACACATTTATATTGTATTATAAGCGAAAGTGCACTTCAGAGAGTGTGTATTCCACATGGAAAACTTCATACTTAGTAATAACATCGCTTACTGCATATAAAACGAAATGACAAAGAAATATATTTAGAGAACACATCTTTGATGCGATATAGAGTTTGAGGGAATGCCAAAGTAGCCGCGTATTCTATTCATATAAAACCGCAAAATAACGTACTAAATCTGTAAATCAGCATTTTACCGTAGCTTTTCTATGGTCAAAACATCCTTAGATTATCAAATTGCATGTTAAAGCAATTTAAAATATGCCAAATATATCTGACACTGAGAGTCATGCATCCAATTGAGGAATATCATACATATCTTATAGACAATGCATCAACAAGGGGACAACCTACATCAATTGGCATGCTGTATATCATGCTAGACTACATCTTGACAGGCACAGTAAAAACTCGCCTCCACTTACAGGAAAGCAATCAAAAGCTACGAAAAATGATTTGACAATGTTATAGCTATACCATGTATGCGTATCCATTGATCGCCCTAATAAAATGTAGCTTTCAGCATCCCAGATTCGGTTAGGATAATGTCACATCTTTTTGATTTAGAACTCTTTTTGAATGCGCGCTAACATTAGCGAGGATATTGTGATAGATCAAGCCACATTGCGTAGAATTTTATCGTAAGGGCTTTTACCAGACTATTTGTTTTGTTGGTTGTTGAATTAAATAGTGATGAGCATTACTGGTAATCAGGCAGCTCAAACATTTGGATGCTCATGGGTTCTTTTATACAAAATCTACTGTATTAGCTGTACTAAATATTTGAAAGCGTAAACATGTCAGCCTTTGTAAGACCATAAGAAATGCTTGATTGGGTTCATTTTCAAATCCAAAACATTACGAACCTGAAGATCAATTATCTCAATGATTTACACAAATCATCAAATTTAATTTATACAACATTTAATACAGTCTTGAAACTCAGGTTGATCTCTTGGGTTTGTGAGCCAAAGAAAACTGCCAAACTCGTATGAAATGTTTTCCTTGACTGCAAATAAGAATGAATAAGGGGGTGAGGGGCTGGCAATGACATCGAGGCAATCAATCCCCATTGTGAGATCAAAAAGTTACATTGTATCTGGATCGCGGAATCGTACATTTTAGGAATCAAATACGGACAACTCCGAAGAGAACGATTATAGTTGGTTGGTAGGAAGAGAAGGCGAAAGGGGAGGGGGTCAAGAAACACCCACAAGCTGCGATCGCATCCACTCTTCTCTCTCTCTTTTTTATCTTGTCCATTCGTTTTTTATTTTATTTCCTCTCTCTCTCTTTCTTTCTTTCTTTCTCTCTCTGCTATAGAATCAAATATTCATGGTTTTCATTCGATGACCCAACAGTTATGTAATGAATATCAATATGAAGATAATGAGGAATCAAGCTCATCACCTACCAATCATTCGAGTAACCCGCTCTCTCAAAATTTCTCACAATATGAACAACCTCCTCATGATGAAGCCACAGAAATGCTGACTAGAATATTAAACATGTCGAATGCCAATGAAACATCCTCATCCACCACACATGTGCCAGCAAATACAGACGACAACAGCGATTCTGATGTATCCTACTGGAGTGAAGATGAACGCACCATCCTAAGAGCATTCTATGAAAACGAAAGAGAAGATGGAAATGAGCAGAATGATGAGGTGAATGATGAGGTCTTGCTCGAGAAATACATGATGGATTTATGTCAAAATACAAGCAATACGGCCAAACCACTTTTACCGCCTCTTTCTCTGGCTCAAACCCCTCAGCCATCATCATTGTCTCCATCGTCTTATGCCTCTGCTTCTTCCTCTTCACATTCATAAAACTATATATGTATTTTTTTCACACTTTAACACTCTTAATTTGTAAATAAAAAAGATCGACATCTTTTTAACTCTCCATTTTTTTCCCAATTTTTTTTTTTACCCAATATATACAAAAAAAACCACAGGCGATTGGATTTATCACAATGATAGTGTAACATGTTCTGTTTGGTTCGATTCCAAGGTAGAGGTATTATTGCCATGTGTATGATTTGATCGTCCTGTATCCAGACTTGTACATTTAGCATTTAGCCCAAAAATCAGAGTTACCCAATCAGTCAATGAATCACTCGTCTTCAGCCACTAAATGTCTGCTGCCTGCTGCCAAGTAGACAAGGCGGCGTATTTTATTGCTCGTGTATGACAAGATATCGTTTGTTAGCAGTGACCAACGTTTTTTCCAAATTGAGCTCACTGCATACCGAGATGCTGGCTCTAATAACCATAAATGTAAGCATACGACAAGGTAGAGCAAACGAATCAGCCCATAATAACTTGTTTGAGGGCGGTTATATACGCTGGCTTGAATGTGGAAGAGTATCTGCTGATCCGGCACTCTATATTTAAGTTTCTGATTGACAGCCTTTTTTTAGATGTCTCCTGAGTCTGTTGCCAACACAGACACCCGAGTACAACATTACCACGTTGGGATTTACTTCTAAGCCATCAAATGTTGATGATGCATGTAAAGATGGCTTGATCACCAGCATATGTGCACATGATTTAATAATAATAAAACGGCATCTCCAAGGTCTAGAGCCGCCCATTTCAATTTATTGCAACATGAGCAGACAGGATACAATAGTATCAATCAAAAGTTTATTTTTGAATCATATAAACAAACAATCGCTTTCACTGTGCTACATGATCAGCTCATATATACTCGGTACGTCAACCAAAAACAACATCTATAGTAGCAAATACAGCACGCTTCTGCATACTCTATTCGAGCAGATCAAGAAAAGAAATACATCCAAACACTTGCTAAAAATAAATGCAGAGCATCTAAACGGTTTATCTTCTTTATGAAGTTTGGGTGCTCTTTCTCCATCATACAGTATTGTTTTCTCTAAAGCGTTCTAATAAGGTTTGATGCTATACCAAAATCGTGATGAGTAAGGATCGTCAGATAGAGCAATAATAGCTGTGATAGAGTGTAACTCTAACCCAGGTGATCCTGACAATCCTGAGGGATGGAAATTACATGTTGGGTTAGGCTATGTTTTTTTAGATTCTATACTATGAGTTCATTGTAAGCCTTGGCATCGTTCTTAATTAGCATATTATGCTGCATGTAAAAAGAGTTTATTGACAAAAGATAGTATCATACAAGGCGTAGGTACATAGGAGAGCGATACAATGAAGTAGTGAATGAAATAATACAATGAAGAATGAAGTGGGGGGGTAATGATGACATAAATGTTAAAGTTATTTGATATAGCATAGAGCCTCGCTAGGGGTAAAGCCTGCTTTATACAGGCAATTCATGAAATCTCTTTCAACCTGTAACTTTTCATGTTGGATAGACAGTTTCTCTTCTCTGCGCTGCTTCTCTTGTTTCTTCTGTCGTAGGATGTAGAGCATATCTCTCGATTTGCGCATTCTTTCCATTTCTTTGCTTCTATTGAAATGCAAGAATCTTTCCAAATCATCGTCGTTGGTAGATACAGTCGTTGTTGAATGGATGCTTTCGTTGGATTGTTGGCGACATCTTGAAGGAGGGGAGGGAGATTTTAGTACTAAATTGTTGAGATCCATAGCAGAGTTGCTGAAGCCAAAGACAGGATGCAAGTCATCCCAATAGGGGAATCGTTTGACCAGTTCATCTATGTGATCGACGTTAGGACACAACTGGCAACAGATCAGGCTCATTGTTGTATTTACCATGCAGTGCTTTTTCGCCGCCCATTTGGTGTTTGATTTTGTATCCTTCAGTTTCGCTCCATTTGCGTGTCAAACGATAATTACTTTGCAGGGTGGATATCTTGGATGCGACATCTTTTGCTAAGCGATGATATATGCCAACTTGACGTAATTTATCAATGATTTCTTCCAGTAAATCTTTCTTTGGTACTCGATCCATGGAATAATCTTCTCTTCTCCATTTTTTGTAGTTTGGTCTATAGGATAGCCATTTGATAAGGACGTCCATGGAGGAGGGGCCACCATTGACACCATCTTTGAGCCAGCTCTTGTATGGCTTCTTGCCCTTGAGAGATATTCTGTTGCGATAAGTCATGGTCGAAGTTGGAGCGGAAACAGTCATAATAGTGATGTGATGAGAAGAGAAGAGGGAAGAAAAAGAAGGTTTTTTGATGGATAAATGGGATTATTTATAAGTTCTGTAATCATATGGCTTGATGTGGGGTGTTGCAAGAATATGCTTAAATTAGAATGTGATATTTTAAGCCGTATCTATTTATTAAATTAAATTGTTTAATGGATCCAACACTATCCATGACACATTTACCACGGACGTTCCTTGTTCGATCCAGTGTTTGGATACATGGTTCCAATGTCAAGACCTTTTGTTGTGCGTACCTTTTGATGATTCATTGGTGAATAAGCATTTTTAGAATTTTCTTGCTAGATCAAATTAAGAAAGGATCGTCGCTTATCAAGTTCTGTTAGCGCTGGCAAATGGCTTTCTTCTTCTGTATACCCCGGGTCAAGCCAATTTGAGTAATATGCGGATAGTGAAACCTTTACTGAAATGATCTCTCGTTGTTGGTATCATCAAGGCAATAATGAGCCAAGATCAACCACTCTTTGTATAGTATAGCAAAGCCAACAGCAGTGTACTGACATGCTCTGGAACGCATGCTGATGTATCATTTGAACTGGGCTCACTCTACACGTTCAATGACTGAAGAAGAAGCAAAAAGGTATACGTTACATCTAATTTTCGATGCCGTTTAACCTCCCAGTTGCGTACACAAAGTCTGTTAATGGTTCTCTCACGCCCCACCACTGCTGTAAGATTTCTATATTGTGTTACAGGGACAGGCTAGTAAAGCTGAAATCGTTTTTTATTGGAACCTACAGAGATCATCATTAAAGGCAGAATGAAAGAGATAAGAGGGCACGTGGACATTCTTTCTTGTGCCTTGCAACTAGAGCACACAATTGGCACACCAATCTGCTAGTTTGGAACAATCCGCCTTCCAGATTGCATGAGTGGGAGCCAATATTGATGAAATTATCCAAATATGGGGCGCTTTTCTGGTAATTACATCTACTTTAACCTGATCTCGCTTCAGGCACCCAATTAGCTCCTCTACATCATGTTGAAATACTTCGGTTCCACCATATGTAACCAGTGTTGGACAAATTCCAGTGAACGAAGCAAATACAGGCGAGAAGGCTGGGTTGCGCAGTGCAAGAAGCTTTTCTTCTCTACTGGTACCAGCGGCTGTTTCGCAAAAGTAGTTTCCATGATCACCGTGCATCATCTCTGGAGTCAAGCAATCCACATACACCGTATTGGGTCGAGCTGATTGACTGTTGTCAATGTTTGCCCATGGAGAGATCATGACATTGCCAGCTGGCTGAGGCAGGCCCAAATCACGAATAGCCAATACGTTTGTGGCTACAAGATTACCACCAGCACTATCACCAGCAAGCACAATCTTCTTGGGGTCAATCTTCACGTGGTTGATCAAGTAACGGTAGCCATTCAAGCAGTCTTCCTTGGTTTTGTCGTAATTGGATTCTGGCATGCGGCTGTAGTCAATGGAGAAGATGCGCACATTCATGCCTCTTGTTTCTTTCAGATATTCAATGATGTGAATAAACGACTCCATGTACATGAGAGAATCACCAATTCTAAAGCCACCACCTATATACAGAGCATAGCAGTAGCACAAATATTCTAAATTAGTGCCAAATACAGTGACAATCAGAAGTATACGTTTTCTCTTTACCATGGATATAGTATATGGTAAGGTCTGCTTCCTTTGCAGTCTTTTCTACCCACGAAACTCGCTGCTGCTTCTTGATGAGATGGGAATCCTTGACAATCCAATGGCCAGCGATGCCATTCTTTTGCACTCGGCTGATATAATCGTATTGGGCGCCCCATGGCTTAGTAGCACTACTCATCACAGCACGGCCCTTCAAGGTTGGCATGCTCATGATTCTCTCAACAATCTTGCATCTCACTCTGAGGGGAAGCCAGAAGATAATGGTTTGCTTGATATGCTTGTGAATGATTTCAGCACCTGAATGTTTATGCAAAAAGCAGTGTCAGCGGCAGGCGCTCTTTAGGGTTGATTGTCACTTACCTAGGTTTCTGCCGTTCTTGGTACTAAGAAACGCAATCAATAGAGCAATGGCATAAACTCTTGGGCCAGGACGAAAAGTATCCATGTTTTGAAAAAAAAAAAGTGTGGAAAAGAAGAGAAAGAGGGTTTAAACTAAATGTGCAACGCTTTAAATAACCAAGCTTGTTAGTTACACAGTGAAGAATATAGAAAACACAAAATAGCACACGGTCATGGCAATGTGTTGTGAGCATCATTGTTTTACATTGCAAGTGTGAAATAGCATTACAGCCTGTATGGTTGCAGCTCCCCTTCAATAATTGAAGATTCACATATACACAATTTGGATGATCCATCCACATTGCAAATGCTTTACACTGTACAAGTAGTACTTGATCCTGTCTATTGTTTACAGTAGCTAGAGCTTCATCTCATCAAGGCCTACATTACCGTGCACTGATGGTCTCAAAGCTATCGTTTGCTTTTACCAACTTTTCAAATTTAGAATATGATCTACAGTGGAGCCATTTAAGATTTAAGATACACATCTTTAGCATGCCCACATTGCTATCAAAGATTTCCAAATGAGAGAGAGTCAAACGCCCTTTCAATCTCTATCTTTAATCATCTTCACATGTCTTGTTTCGATATACAGCTCAAGGTGCCAGAAATGTCCTGAAATCCATCATGGCTGACATCTAGGGTAGGATCCAGATTACCTGAAGGATCATTAGACTGCAAGTCATGTCAAAATATGGCTTTTGGTATGCAAAAGACTACGGTATTGAAGAAAAGCGATTTGTCAACAGAGAGATATACCAGTGATGGATCAGCAATGTCAGAGCTTGAGGATTGTTGTCAGAGCACGACTTTTGCTGGAGACGGCAGTTAGCTGCTTTCAAGCGCATTTGCTTGATCTACACACGAGAGGTGCCATTGTCTGTGCTCCCGCTTCTGATGGCGTGTTGAACTTGAAGAGACATTGTTTTCATGTGATATGCTATCAGAACACAGGCGGTTGATTTGAATGTCAGAAAATCAACTCTTCTCTACATTGTTGCAAGAGTATAAATTAACTTTTTTTTTTCAATATATCCTTCTTTTTCTTTTTTCTGTCACTACACAACACTTGTATTAAAGGGCAAACACACCACATACACTTTTTCTCCCTCTCAGTTATCATGGCAACCACTATCGAAGAATATGATTTGATCATTGTTGGAGCAGGCATCCTTGGCTGTGCTGCAGCCAGAGCATTTGGCTCAGATAATAGAAAGGTATTGTTGCTTGAACGCGATCTCTCAGAGCCTGATCGTATTGTGGGTGAATTGCTGCAGCCTGGCGGTATGAATGCTCTCAAAGAATTAGGATTGGAAGGTTTGTTTTCAACAATGAAGACGATAATAACGGCGAAATAATCAGACCTTGTTCTCGTTATCGCAGATTGTGTGGAGGGCATCGATGGCATTCCTTGTTATGGCTACGGTGTGATCCGCCAAGGTGAAACAGTGGAGATTCCTTACCCCATCGATTCAGACACTGAAAAGCAAGCTGTTGGCAAATCCTTCCATCATGGCCGATTTATTCAGAAATTGAGAGAAGCTGCCAGTTCCACCGAAAAGTATGTATTTTGTGTTACCCTTACGATTCAGACGAACTGAATATTAGCTGCTCTACAACAGTGTCACAGTGAAGGAAGCTACTGTCAACAGTTTGCTGAGAGAAGAAAACGACGACAGAGTGATTGGCGTGGTGGCTCAATCAAAGGCTGACGAGGAGTCCAAAGTAAGCAGGGAAAAAGGGCCAGTTTGTGCGTATGCTGTGTGCTCATGCTCCTTGCTAGTATTATGCTCCATTGACTATTGTGTGCGATGGATTGTTTTCCAAGTTCCGAAAAGAGTTCACAACAAAGACGCCTGATGTTAGATCCAACTTTGTGGGGTAAGACTTGACATTGGAGAGAGAGAAGCAGGGTGTGTATTGATCCAACGTTTACAGATTCATCATGAAGGATTTGGCTTTGCCAATGCCAAATCATGGTCATGTTATCCTCGCTAAGCCATCGCCAGTGCTCATGTATCAGATCGGTACACATGATACCCGCGTCCTAGTAGATGTGCCTGGAAAATTGCCCTCTGTGTCAACCGGCGAGCTCAAGAAGTATCTGCAGGGAACAGTTGCTCCTGAACTACCTGAAAGCATTCGTGTAAGATGAAGCTACCGTTTGCTGACATGTGAACCCTCACCAACTGACTTTTCTTTTTTGCACTCCAATACAGCCCAAATTCTTGGAAGCCTTGGAAACCGAGAGATTGAGATCGATGCCAAACGGATTTTTGCCTCCTTCAGTCAACCAGAGCGACGGTATGATTTTATTAGGTGATGCCATGAACATGAGACATCCCTTGACTGGCGGTAAGTAATTTCGTGTTATCTATAGAAATCGTATGTTTATTTCTGGGTTCGTAGGCGGAATGACAGTTGCGTTCAATGATGTTGTATTACTCAAAGAATATTTATCACATGAAAATGTCCCTTCATTTGCTGATTCAGAAGTTATTCTTCAAAAATTGAATGAGTTTCATTGGAAGAGAAAGAACTACTGTACTGCTATCAACGTCTTGGCTATGGCCCTCTATCGCTTGTTTGCTGCAGATGAAGGTAAGAGCCGTGAAACACAACTATGGCCACGACAGATACTCAATGACAGGGTCCATAGATGCCGATCTTGCCGTCTTGCAGCGTGGATGTTTCTCATACTTTAAATTTGGCGGTCTTTGCGTTAGTGAGCCTGTGGGTCTGTTATCTGGTCTGATCCAAAGACCCATCATTCTTGTCTACCACTTTTTCGCTGTTGCTTTTCACGCCATCAAGATTGAAGCCATCAGTAATGGATGGGCTGGTGCTCATCGCAGCTTTATCATGTTCTTTACCGTGCTTTATGCAGCATGCGTTACCATTTTACCCTATCTTTGGAGTGAAACAAAGTACTAGACCTGTTGATCTTCATTTTTTCTATTTATTCATCGCTTCTAATTTCTCTTTAATATTTTTATACACATTTAGCATCATTACAGCAACAAAATTTTAATAAACAAACCCCCAATACATCAGTCTGTCATTTGTTTTACAGCATAGATATATAATGTGGCCATGGATAGTGTCTTTTACTATACAAAAGATAACTGCTAGGGCAAAAAACAACAACAGCCTGCGCTGAGATTGAATTTTAGAACTGCTGCTGCTATTATTAGTCCTCCAGATCGTTCTTCTGGACATCCGAAACCCTTTCAGGGGCAATTACACAACATTTTTATACTCGAACAACAGGTGTTTCTCTAGACATATACATGCAAAATTGGACGAGGAATCCGATGGTGTTACCTTCGAGGCGATCTCTTTAGTCTGTAAAGAGTAACTGTCGAAAATAGCAAAACACGTTTTTGGAGGAAAGGTCT
>JAXQGS010001375.1:0-10169 GCA_037040325.1 Mucor sp. M7501 | reverse complement strand
GGTACGATAGTTCTATATTAGGCTATCTACTAGTATTTGAACCCCCGCCTAACGAAAAACAGAGGGAAACCCTCGCAATTTTTTTCCAGGATTTTTGTGTGTGTCGAGCCCATTCTAGTGGTTTGATTGGCTGAAAGACTGGACAGCAAGTGAGATAGACCTTTGTAAATATCGCAATAAAAACCTTTTTAATAGATTAACAAAAATAATAACAGCAATTATAAAATGTAATGCCAATCAACTGTACTTTATTTGTGTATAAAACCAACTGAAGTTACTGGATTTGGATAAAGAAAGGCGTGTATTTATATTCGCATTTAGATTTATTAGCTTGTTGTAATTTAATGTTGATGATAGAGAGCAATTAGTGTGGTATATTTAGCAAATGTGATCATTGACGTTTGATTTGACGTGGCAACTAGTTGAGCAGTTTGCCTCGAATGCGCTATAGTAGTAGGCATCAACCTAAAGCGTATTCCAAACAGAAAAACACTGACGTTTCATGGTCAGAATGGCAACTCTCGTCATGATGGTCTAATATTTTGGCAAGTAGAGGGTAGAGGTGCTAGTTTTATCATTGCTCAACAATAATTTACTAACATGATCACCAAGGGCATCTATGTTCCAAAATGTCGTTTGCGCTGATTTGTGGATGCAAATGTAGCGCTTTCCATGTGGTCTTTGAGAGCAATTGCGCTTGCTAGATTAGAGGAGGCATTTTATACAAAATCCAACGGCTCTACATAACCAACGCTTTTTCAAGACATTTGAGCAACATTTGTCTTTATTCCTTTTTAGTTTGCTTTTGTAGCACTGCCATGATTGGCGAAGGTAGATTTGCAGCGATATTGTTTGTGGGAGCAAGGTTATTAGTGGCAGTGGTGGTTGTATTGAGGGAAGCAGCAGCAGCAGAAGCAGCAGAAGCAGCAGTAGGTGGCGGTGGTGTTGTCATGATTGTTGGCATGGCAACATTGGACGCTGTTGCAGTGGCTCTATGATTGACGTATGCATTGTTCATGGAAGGGCCAGTGTATGCTGGAGTATGAAAGAACCCTCTTTGAGGTACAGCGAATCTATTCTTTTTCACTGCACTTTGCAACTCGATCTGCACACATACTTCTCTTAATCCGTGGATATGGCTTTTCAGTAACTCTGTTGCGCGCTCTCGTAGCTCCTGAATGTCAACACCGTCTTCTACTTGTACATGAACACTGCCAATGACACTCTCTGCCTCGCATGGCCAGAATCGAGAATGGCTGATGCTGCAGACACCTTCTGTATGTTTCAATTCCTCTAGTGTGCCTTCCACAACCGCCACCGTAGCGTCGTCCAGTTCCAACATCATGACTGCCGCCGATTGTTTGATCAGTGGTATCACAGACGCAATGATCAAGACTGCAATGAATATCGATGCAATTGGGTCAAATCCTGTCCATCCAAACCACTGGATCAGCAATGTCGAGACAATCACACCCACTGAGCCCAAAGTGTCTGCCATGATATGCAAAAATACGCCTGACACAGAGGCTTTAGTCGCTGGCTACAGTGCTCTCTATCACTTGCACTCTTACCTTGCATGTTGGCATTGTGTCCATGATCGTGTCCATGGTGGTGATGGTGATCATGTCCGCCACCGCCATGAGCATGGCCATGGTTGAAGGCGAATATACCTACCAAATTCACTACGAGGCCAATAAAACTGATGAAAAGCAATCGGTGCGTGCTCATGTGCGGTGGATCAATGAGTCTCTGGATGGCTTCTGTGACGATAGACAGCGAAATGAGGACTAGAAATACGCCATTGAAGAACGCTGCTACTGTCTCAATGCGACTGTACCTACAAGACAATTTCATCAGTAACACTTTAGAGCGGCAGCTTGATCAGCAACTTGCCCATATGAAAACTCAGAGTTGGACGGCCATTTACTCATCACAGCGGCAAAGAGACCAACACCAAGTGCTAGACAATCGAAAAACATGTGGATCGCTATCCAAAAAAAAGGCCAGAGGTCAGTCAATGCACGCGTTTCACGGTTATACTGGATGGATGAATAGATTACCGTCAGATATAAGGCCAAGCGAGTTTGTCCATACGCCATAGGTCAACTGAACAAACATATATGACAAGTTGAGCAGCAAAAAGTAGAATATCTGCTTCGAGTCATTGTTGCTCAGGATGATGTCTAGTGATTGTTTCGCTGTTCTCAGAGGGGACGAGTGTGCGGAACTGCTGTAGGCGAGTGTGGCTGTCTTTCCATAAGGCGTTGTGTGTGTGGGCAAGTCTAGAGGCGATGAATTGAACATGGTGTCATTTAAACGAGAGAAGGACAAAGCGAGATGAAAAAGAAAGTAAATGTGTAATTTTATTTGAAAGGGGGAGGAGGAGGAGGAAGAGGGTTTGCTTAATGAGAGTCCGCTGCTGGTGCTGGTGCTGCTGCTGCTGCTGCTGCAGTTGGGATGTGCTTACAAAAAATATTCTATCTTGTTATCCTACAAGCAGAGATCAGTGTCTGCAATAGTGACAGAGTCAACAGCACAGTCTTACCTTTATGGGCATGTTGGAGGTATCTATCACTCTATCGTTTTCAGGGGCAGCATCAAAGACATTAAAGAACCTTTGGCCCGAGACGCTGACCTCGAGGATGGAGGCCAGGTTTCCACAGCGATAGCAGTAGTTGGGCGCTGACCATACCGTGGACAATTTATCATCAAACAGGACCTGATACCCTGCATTGCACAGCTGATGCGCCCTCAGAATATGATCCATCTTGTTGAGATGCAGAAACCTATCCACCACCAAACTGCCAAATGTGTAGCCTGCTCCTCTTGCTGAAATCGCAAACTCTTCTTTATCTGGATCTGGATCCGACCACACCAAATCTGCCATGGCGCCTTCGTGTGGAATCTCTTTGAATCGGTCAATGATCTTTATCTGGTCTAAAACGTGGATCGTGGGCGACAGTCCTATCCGCATGCATGAATATACACAGTAGCGTCTATCCCGCCAGTCGCCTTACCACCATGCACACAGAATATGCTGTTATCCACCACCACCGACAGCGTCAGATAGTCAAACATGTCTGTAAAGTACTTCCACACTTGCATTGATCCGTATTTGCGAAGACATTCGGCGTAGAATCCATAGGTCTGTTGTGTCATGTTGAATTTCATGCAAAAACCATACAACACCCTTCGCTCTCCATTACCTGCGTTACCGCTCTGGATTCGTGGTTTCCCCTCACCAGCTGCACACGGTCTGGGTATCTCAGTTTGAGGCAGGTCAGTAGCGAAATCGTCTCTATGCTGTAGAGCCCTCTGTCGACATAATCCCCCAGGAACAAGTAGTTGGTATCAGGGCAGTAGCCACCAATGCGGAATATCTCAATCAAGTCGTAGTACTGCCTATAGTCTCGTCCAAGTCAATTAGATGTCGTCTCTAGTGCACTGCGACTGATGTCTTTTACCCGTGGATGTCTCCCACCACAGTTACAGGCGCACGGATATGCACTACGTTGCTTTCAGACATGAGCAGCTCTTTGGTTCTCTCGCAAATCTCTTTCAAGACGCATTCTGCTAGCAGCTGCTTTTTGTAGAGTCGTTCCAGACAAGCATCGAGGTCGAGTGCCACCATATTAAGATGATATGTATTTACAATGAAAAAGAAGGTGGTTAAAAAAAGAAGGGAGAAAGAGAGAGAGAGAGGGAGTGTAAAAAGAAAAAAGATTTTATTTGCATCCTGACGATTGCCAATGCTGTTAGTGGCATCTTGTTGGGGAGAGGGACAAGCACTGAATTTTAAAACTGCAATGCAAGCATAACAGGGCGTCTATGCTACAGTGCAAAGACGGCCTAGATGGAAAAGCTTATTTAGCAAGAGCCCTTTGCATGTGGAACGAGAATCTTGCATTTTACATCATTCAGAGAGTTGTAGCATGATGATGATGAAGTTTAAAATCAGTCACTGAGCAAAACTGGTACATTTCTCTCTCTCTCTTCTTCTTACAAACAACAACAACAACAACAATGAAGGAGGATTTGATAAAGTCAGCTGTATCGTTTCTATCGTCTGCTAACGTACAGACAGCAGACAGAGACAAAAAGATTGAGTTTCTCAAAAAGAAGGGACTCGATGATCAAGAGATTGACGAAGCTTTCAAGCGGGTGGAAGCTGCAACCGCACCGCAGAACCAGCAGGTATAGTAGTAGTAAGGTGTCATTCATCAGAGACAGCACTGCAAACTGACTGGCTCTTTGTACCTACTACAATAGACGCCAACAACTCATGCTCCACAGGTACCCTCCAGGATCCCGTATCCTCCAACGCAGATAGTATATTATCCACCAGCACCTGTACCCCGCATGACGAATAGAGACATTGTGCGTTATGTGTTGGTGCTAGGCATGGGCTCCTTTGCGATAACAAGTGCATTGACGCTGATCATCAAGGTAATAGTAGAAAGAGAGAGAGAGAGAGAGAGAGAGAGAACAGGCTGCTTATCTCTAGCATCGTGTAGAAACTCATGTCAAAAGTGTTCAATAAGATTGCGGCATACCAGCGTGACAGATACCAACAACACACACAGCTGCTCAACCGCATGGAATCCACACTAACCCACTCTTCCACTGCCACCGATGACCTCCAATTAGCGCAAGAGAAACTAGACAGTGCGCTCAACCGCCTGCTGCAATCTGCTCGAGAACTAAAGCGACAAGACCAACAGCCGTACAAATCATTGCGCTCTACCATGGAGCGGTTCACCAACGCACTCTCACACAACCCGCTGGTGACAAACACAGATGCCCGCCATCAGTTCAACTATCAAAGCGGATTTGCCTCGTCCTACGCAGACCGCTATCAAGTGGATACCAACCACAATCAGACAGTGCAGAGCATCAAGAGCGAGATCCGCAGTGTCAAGGGGATGCTGCTGAGCAGAAGAAACTTTCCCATTGTGAATACAGCAGCAGCAGCAGCAGCAGCAGCAGCCTCTCCACTCATCGCTCAAGGCTTTGTGCCTCCTGCGCCCACCATCCCAAGCCCATCTACCTACCACCCTAGAATAGGCAGGTCTTTTAGACATCAAACGAGCACAACGGTACAAGATGCGTCGCCCTGATAGACCAAATAAATGGCAATAAACATGTCCTTCTCTTCCCTGGCCTGAGATTCTGTCAGTGACAATGATGAAAAAAAGAGTCAGTGACTGCAAAGAGCAACATGCAAATGGAGCTAAATAGCCTCGAGTTTATTCTTTTTTCAGTATTTGTCCTTTGTTCTTTCTCTTATACATATCAAATGGACAATAACAACAACAACAACTGGAGAGGCAGAGGCAGAGGCCGCGGAAACTACAACAACAACAACCGCAACAACCGTGATTACAACCAAGACTACAACAACAGCAACGATCATGGCAACGCGTACAGCGGCAATCCCGGCAGCATATCCATCACTGCTCGCCTGGGCCCCACCAATGCGCCCATCAATGACCGGATAGTCCATACAAACAATGCCAACCAGCAGCAGCAGCAGCAACACAATCCGAGAGGCGGAAGAGCCTTCTCGTCAAACAACTACCGAGGTCGAGGCAATCGAGGCAACCGTAACAATGGCGGCGGCGGCGGTGGTGGTGGAGGCGCTCGATTCAACAGCGAGTTTGTAGAGGAAGACATCAGCATGCAGCCGTAAGTGGATTCAAATCGTGTATGAAATGCGCAGACAAGACTCATTGTGTGTGTGTGTGTCGACCTATTGTAGAAATACTGCAGCTGGAAACATTGTTACCGTAAGTTATACAAGCGTGTGTTACAACTTGCATGTAAGCCAACATTTGCGCACACCCATATAGATCACTGGCTACCCTCCAGGCTCTGAAGAAAAGGTCATTGGCTTTATTACTAGAAAAGCCAAGGCTGCGTGGGAGCCTCTCAACGTAAGTGAATTGAGACCCTGTCTTGTCGTGGTCATGCCATTGACATTTCTTGTAGATTCAATACGAGCAAAAGTCGATGCACATCACTGTTGTGGATGAGACGACTGCAGAGAGCCTTTGTAGAATGAACAACTTTAACTTTGGCGCAGCTACTGTAAGTATGTAACTAGAGTCGAGTATGCCCGCTTACTGACAGGGAGGGCACAGCTGCACATTACTCGTGGCGGGCAGTCTGCTGGACGCGACAACAGAGCAACGGGCGGTTTCAACAGAGGCGGTGGAGCATCAGGCGGCGGTAATAGCAGTGGCAATACTGCAGGAAGCGCCAGCGCTGGCAGATCTGCAGTGCTGGCTGAATTTCTGCAAGAGAGATGGAACCCGCAGGCTGGATTTTTAGACATGGACGAGCTGCCACCCACCTCACACAACATCAGCACCGTGATATCTCGATTACTGAACGAAGCCAAGTACCTGTTTGGAGACAATGTAAGTGGAAACCCTATTCAAAGAAAGAGAGCGCAAAGAAAGGCTTATACACAGCGTCTAGTTGAAAACACTGTCGTTTGCACGCAACAAACTGTGGTCCGTTGTGCCTTTAAACAAGGTGCCCGACATGTTCCCCAACCTCCAAAACTTATCCATCGCCGACAACGACATTGCCGAGTTCCGAAGCCTAGACAAACTCGCCAATCGATTACCCAACTTGCAGGAACTCATGTTGTCTGGCAACCCCATTCAGACCAACAACTCCTTGGAGCACTATCAGCAGGAGGTGCTGAGACGATTTCCCACCATTCAGTTCTTGGACGTCCAGCCTGTGAACGGAGGCCAAACAGCAGGATTGGCAGCGCCCTCGTCCACTGATCTGCCTCTGCCTGTCAGATCTCACTTTTTCGACAATGACAGCTCGCGACTCGCTGCTCAAGACTTGCTGTCGAAATTCTTCCCCCTGTTTGACTCCAACAGAGGCTCTTTGATAGACTTGTACGACGCCCAGGCCATCTTTTCAACGACGTTTAGCAACAGCGGCACCTATCAGCAGCAGAATACCTGGGGAAGCGGCCAGATTACACCCAGTCAGCGCATGGTGGTGGGCGGCGAGAGCATCGTCAAGCGTTTGCTGCAATTGCCACCCACAGTGCACGACTTGTCGAGCGCAGACAACTTTATCACAGACGCCTGGCAGACACCTGGCTCACAAAACCACCCTGTGGTGCTGTTTCTGACTGTGCATGGAGGGTTCAATGAGGCAGGCTCCAGCGCACCATTGTCCTTTGATCGCTCCTTTTTGGTGGCACCTTCAGCTCCGGGATCAAGGTAAGTTTGTGCAAGTTGGAGATGTGGTTCTAGTTTTAACTCTATAATAGAGCGCACACTGCTGGATGGAGTTATGTCATATTGAGCGATTCCTTGATTGTTCGCAATTTCTCAAACAAGCCTGCTTCGTTAGTTACAGCATAAAGACGCTATCCTTGTAATTATGTACAGTTCAAACCATATGCTGAAGTCAAAAAGCCCTAATAAACAGTCATTTCACTCTCTCTCTCTCACGCAAAAACACACACACA
This sequence comes from Mucor sp. M7501, assembly GCA_037040325.1. Classification (NCBI taxonomy): domain Eukaryota; kingdom Fungi; phylum Mucoromycota; class Mucoromycetes; order Mucorales; family Mucoraceae; genus Mucor; species Mucor sp. M7501. The sequence continues at coordinate 2,668 of JAXQGS010001375.1, read as the reverse complement.
CACACACACACCTTGATTGTGGACCATTGTTTTCTTTGTATACACACTACACGATGGAGGGACTCGATATAAACACCATACCCAACACGCTGCTGGGTCGCATACTGCTACAGATCCCCAGCCTGTCGTCGCATGAGAATCTCGATTTGATCAGCATATTACAGACAGCATTACAGCAATTCGGGCAAACGGACAAGCTGGACGCGTTTCTGGATTACTGCCAGACATTGAGCAATCCAGAAAGCCCGTGGAAATGGGAGACTTACACCATCACACATCCGGACGATTGGGAAATTGCAAACTACAAAAAATCACAAGAACTCGCAGGTATTCGATTCTTACTCGCATCAGACACTGTAATACATAATACCATGGCTTGGTTTTATTTTCTTGCATAATTTCCTGATCAACTCACACACACACACTACTGCTATTATTAGGCTAGACAAGATACTGAACTGACACGGTATTCCAAAAGCATGCTGTATGATCCCAAATGCATCCACTTCTTTCAGGGCAGACCTGTTCCTGTCAATGATCTACTGCAAGACACACTTAGCTACTTGCAGCGAGAAAACAGCACGATTGATCCCACAGTGGACGCACTGATCAAGTTACGGCTGGACAAGTACGACCAGGACAAGTCGACATTCGAACGACAGACAAGTGAGTTGGATGCTACAGATTATCATTTATTGGCTGCATTGATGGTGAGATATGATAGCATTGCAAGTCGAGGCAGTGCCCCGAGATCTTGGTGCCTCTATCTGAGAGATTATGTGGAAAACACGGATGGATCTGTATGGCGCATCTTGCTAGAGGACGATGAAGCTCGAGTCAGTACACCAGTGTTTGCTAGCGAAAAAAAGTAACGCTTTGCTGATTATATAGTTTGTAGGTGACCTCTGATCAAGCACTTGCCGACATACGAGGTGTGCTGGAGAGCAAAACACCACCCTCAGAATTCTCAAAAGACTACCGACCCGTGTACCTATTTTACAGAAACCTGGATATATTACCACAACCACAGCAACCACCACAACAAGGAGAAGGAGAAGGAGGGACAGCTCAAGATAAAAATCATATCATCACATTGGAAGACTATACATTTGACGATGAGTATGATCAACTTTTGCAACAAGAGCCACAACAGCAAGACATCTCGCAAGAAGAGGAGGAACTATGTAAACATTGCGGCATAAAGGACATTGTAGACGATGTCAATGACATTTTCTTTTGCGAATTATGCGACCAAGGCGTTCATCAGCTGTGTGAGGATCCTCCTATCCAGGAATTTGAGAAAAATGTGGATCCTTGGTGGTGTCGTGCCTGCTCCAAAGCTCAAAATATACCAATTCCTACAGCTGCATCTGTCGCCAGAACGCAGTCGGAAAATGCAGCCAACAACAGTGATGCAAATGTGCTCAAGAGAAAGAGAGAGGACGAGGCCAAGACCGAGAATCATCCAGCAACCGAGGGCGATGGCGTCATGGCAAAGAAGCTATCCTAGCCATGTTGTTTTATAGCTTTGTACATAGAGAATCAAATAAAGTAGGAAATGTAAGCTCCACTGGCAAATTACAGTGTGTTGAGCAAGTAACCTTGGATCAGCCGTTCTATCATATGCGTGAGATTATGTTATGATCTCATCATCTCTCGTCATAAATTGTCTTCTGTACTTGCACATCCTTTAATTAATTAATAAAAGGCAAAAAATGATTTATTTCTTTTTCTTATCTCTTCTTCAACTTACTATTATAACTTCAATTCATTGCAACATTTGAGTGTAGTGCCCTATATTAACCTAAAAGTAATATACGGGCAATATGCATTGTTCTCGTTTGGACAATATTACGGGCAATATGTATACATTGCCCTTATATTATCCTACAAAAATCTGCAGTGATTCAAACATCGAGAGTAATGATCAATGGTAATAAATCAGCTTCTATTTTATGCGCCAAAATACCAATCCTTTGATAGAAGTAGACTCCACGACGCTCGCTGTTGCCAACATGGAAGAAAAGACTGCAGCTTGGAATAGATTTGTCATTCATATACTCAAATAACGAACTTGGATGCGTTGAGATTGGTCTTGCTGACACTGGAAGCAATGGTACAAAGGAAATCAACGAAAAGAATATCAAAGTACCAAAGATGATGCGTAATTTCTGCTGGAAGCTAATCAATGATTACAAAGTCGATCCCAAAGAAATCAAAGTTGTTGGCTTTGTGATTAACGGTATGTAATAACAGACTAACAGCTTTAAACAAATCGTACTGAATGATGCCTTTTTTTACGTTCATTAGGACACCATATGATGAATACCATCATAACATTCAAGCATGGATCAACTGGGTTAATGTTCAACTCTAATCGTATAAGAATGCCCACTACGATCAAACATGTTTCAGGACTTTTTCCTCGTGCCTTGAAGATCACGTATATAATTCAGCAGGAGCAATCAAGGACACAATCAAATATCTCGATACATCATGTAAATATGACCAAGAACATAGTGAAGAACAACTGTACTTATTCGCTCTCCTCGCGAAGGGTATGATGTGGAAGTCTGGGGGCGTATTTGGGATTGGGTATTACTATTTGCACCACCGAACATTACTATTTGCACCATCCTAGAAATACAATCATCAGTTTGCTATACTT
>JAXQGS010001366.1:0-10749 GCA_037040325.1 Mucor sp. M7501 | reverse complement strand
TATAATAACACAGGAAATGAGGGGGGGGGGGAGACCTTGATGAGCACGAAGAAGAAAGGAAATTACATTACATTGTAAGTGTCCCAATATAAAATATCTCGTAGCACAACAGTTATTATAAAATCATGAAGGAATAATTAGTGATCAGCAAAAGAGCTTTTTCATTTCTTGATGCACTCTTATTTTTAGCATCTTGACCTATTTCTTCCAAATTGAATTGATACGCCCGAATTTACCGTGGTATTTCTCAAATACTGCGTTTTTATAATATCACAATTGCTATTCCTGGAAGCAGGGCGAAATCATCATCGTATTTAGATCCTCAGCTTGAAATTACATTGGTTTACTCTTAACGCCACCGTTGTTGGATATATCTGTATAAAAATAAATGGTAAAGCATCTGTATCCTGTCGATGATGGTCTATGCCATATTTTTGTATTGTTTTGATCAAGGATATATTTGTATAAAAAAAAATGTATGCATTACTACCATGTTACTACATACATGCATTACATGTAGAGTATGTATACCAAGCGTCGTAGTCATGGCAACAGCAACAGCAACAACAACAACAACAATGTAATGTATCTCTTTATCAACTAATTTTACATGGAAATCCTGCATTTTATTTTATTAATTTATATATTAATGGAAGAAAAAGAACGAGTGCTTTACAACTTGATCGTTTTATATTGTATATGAATTTTGCAGCGATCGATCTCTTTTTTTTTATCATAGTTTGGGCTGTAGAGAATAGAACAATGAAATAGCGTTAAACTTTTTCTTGTGTACCCACAAGCTAGAAGAATGACAAAATTTAGGCAAAGTTAAGCGTGAATTATAATCGTTTTTAGGTATCAGAATGTTATCATAGAGTGTGCATCATGAGGTTATGTATTTAAGGAGGCAGAAAATCTATGAAATCAGACAAGGGGTTCGAGATTTGGGGTGTTGATGGTGATGCTTTTCTCTCTTTGAGATGAATCCTTTATCACAACATCCAGCGTCTTTATCTTTGTTTGAAACACATTTTGTATACGACATGAAAAGAGTAACGATGATTGCACTCGTACATGTCTTTTTGTCTCCCCCAAAATCACCTACATTTAATGACAGATCTCTCTCGCTAGTAACACATTGCGCAACCCATGCATCTCGCTTTCGTTATACAAACATTATACACAACGATTTGTAATAGTATAAAAAGAACAAGGCATTGTGCGTATAATATGCTTTGAAACCTTGATTTAACTACATGAAACCAATAGCCAAAAGCCAATATATAAATACTTCTTGGAGTTTATTATCCTATAGACAAGTGGGGTTCTCGTGTGAATAAATCGCACAATCTACCCCTTTTTTTTTAATTCTTATTAAATTACACAAAATGTCTCTTTTTGGTTAAAAATCTAGGTGCGCGGACGCAGTGGTTGATTTTTTATTCATCAGGAAAGCCTCCAAATCCTAGATTGGTTCCAACCATCTCTCTTTCCCAGAATTGTAACATGTATTGATCCACATGTCCCACGTTCAGTTGCATATTATCGTCATCATCGTCCTCATCGCCATCACCGTCATCTTCTTGCTCTTGCTCTTCTTGCTGCACTGGTGCGGATGTCGGTAGATCTGATGGGGCTGCTGCTTCTTCCATGACAACATCGTGGTCCTCGTCTTGTTCTTCTTCCTCGGCTTCAGCCTCAGTATCGTTACAAACACTCGTTTGTCTCGTGGGCGTAGCACTCATCGTGGGTGTGAATGGCGATGCTGGTCCAGATGGCGTCTCACTCATCATTTGACGATTCTCATCAAACTCGTTCTCATCCATGTTGAGTTCCTTTCCAGCAGCAATAGCGGCAGCAGCGTCAGACTCGTCTTCTGCTTGCAACAGAGCTTGTTCATAATCAATCGCCTTGGTGCTACTACCACTGCTTTGGATAGCAGGTCCAGATCCAACTACCTCGGGCAAATCCTTCCACCACTCGTTCTTGTTAAAGTAGTCGTCGGTAAAGTCACCTTCTTGGATAATCACATTGTCCAGCATTCTATCAGGGGGAAAATAAGTTTAAAAAAAAGCCACCCTATGAAATAGACCTTCAACCCTACCTCTTTTGATTTGCCTTTTTAAAGATATTCTCTTCAATCGTAAACTCAGTGACAAAGCGATAAATGTGAACATCTCTTGTCTGGCCGATACGATGCGCTCTGTCTTGACACTGCTTGTCCATGGAGGGGTTCCAGTCCGAGTCGTAAAAGATGACCGTGTCAGCGCCTGTCAAGTTGATGCCGAGACCACCGCTACGGGTCGACAGGATAAAGCACATAATACGCTTGTCATTGTTAAAGTGCTCTGTCATGACCTGACGCTGCTCCACCTTGGTTGCACCGTCCAGACGCAAATAGCGATAACCGTGCATGTTCAGAAAGGTCTCCAAGACGTCCAAAACGCGAGTCATCTGTGTAAAGATTAATGCGCGATGACCACCCGCTGCCAAAGTGCGCAAGAGTTGATCCAGTTTCTGCAGCTTGCCGCAATCGTACTGTAGTAAACGTTTGTCTGGAAATGCGATTGACAGCCTAGACTCGATTGGATGAAAAATGTCGTTTTCTACACTGGTTGCTGATCGCAGCAGCTGCATTTGCATGCTGTCTGGCTCCTGCTGTTGGACGGTTCTTTTGTCTACGTTCATGACCACCTTGGGTGTCACAAAGCCAAACTGCTCCAGTATGTGCGCATTGTTGCTGATTCTGTCCTTGTAGCTCGACACGGCGTGATACACTGCCTCGCATTGGTCGAGATACTGTTTGGGATTATGCGAAAACATGTACTTGACGGAGGGCGATAACAGGGCGAGCAGGCTGGCGTCGTAGAGAGGTCTCTGGGCACACCGAAAGTGATTTACATAGTGTATCATCTGCCATCGGCCCACAGCATGTATGTGCATCTGCATTTCTCGATACTTTGCATATCGCTTGAGATCCTGGTAATGACTGGTAGATGTCACAGCACGCGATTCAGCGACGGAGATGCGCTTCTGATGATTGGCGATTTCCGTCATAATGTGCTTGGTGGCTTCCAGACGCAGTGTGTCATCGGCCACAGCTTGACTCAGCACCTTGTTTTGGCTTGCATCGGTAATGACGAGATTCAGAAACCCGAGGTCCACCTGGTCGCGTGTCGTCTTGAGAGGCAGGCGTTTGCGAATCAGCGTTTCCAAGGATTGGCCGTAAAACTGGACTTGATCGTCCATGGCGAAACTCGTCAGAATGGGGCGCTCTTCAAACAGGTCAGGGTGGTTGCATACTTTGCGCAACTGCATCAGACAGTTGATGATGCTGAGGAAGTTGCCGCTGGCCAGCGTTTCGCGCGTCTTGCCACGGCCCATGAAATCATCGTACAGGTAGCGCTGGCGCTTGGAGAGACGGCAGTAGACAATGTGTTCGTGCTTTTCTGGCATTTGCTTCTCGACATCCGCCTTGAGACGACGTAACAGATACGGGCGAAGAACAGTGTGAAGCTTCTGGATAGCAGCGCGTGATTCCTCGTCCATCCCGGGCTGCTGTTGCGCGTTGTTGTTCTCAATCATGCGGTCGACAGGATGCGAGAACCATTCCTGAAACTCCTTGAGATTGGCAAACCCGATGGGCATGTCCTGGGAGACGCCGTTGGGCATCAGAAAGTACAGCAGCGACCAGAGCTCCATCAGGTTGTTTTGCAGCGGCGTACCTGTCAGCAGCAGACGACGCTTCGAGTTGAAGTTGAGCAGCACCTGCCAGCGCTGAGACCGGAAGTTCTTGATGTGGTGAGCCTCGTCCAGAATGAGGTACTGCCACGCCTTTCGACGAAACATGTTCTGGTCCTGCAGCACGAGTTGGTACGAGGTGATGCACACATGGAACGCGTTCTCCTTGGACCATCCGATTCTCTTTTCCTTGCGCTGCTTGGGGGAGCCGTAGTAGGTCATGATCTTGAACCCAGGCAGCCACTTCTTGAACTCCATCTCCCAGTTGAGAATAACACTCGTAGGCACAACGACTAGATGAGGCCCCCACACCTGCTTCTCGCACGCCAAATGCGCCAGTAATGCAATGGTCTGAATCGTCTTGCCCAGGCCCATCTCGTCAGCAAGGATGCCGTTCAAGCCATTATTGTACAGACTGGCAAGCCAGTCGAGGCCAACGTGCTGGTACTCACGCAGAGTGCCTCGCAAGAGGAAGGGAATAGGCGTGTTGAAGTTGCTGTTGTTTGTGGTGGCTAATGCAGTTTCCGCAGATTGGGCTACTGCTTGCTTCTTGTCTGCACTCGGATCATCTGCTGACATGGTTTCGTCGTCATTGAGTAGAGCTAGTGTGGACTCTTCTTCTTCTTCTTGCATAGGTGATAATCTCGGACGCTTGGTGGCAGGCTCCTCATTTAGCTCACCCAGTGATGTGCTGTCCATCTCTGGCTCCAGCGAACGCTTGCTTGATCCGTCTTCTTCTTCTTCCTCGCCCTCGTCCTCTTCGTCATCAGCGTCATTCCCAATACTGTAGTTGTACTTTTGGATCAACTGCTCCACGGTGAGATTGGCGTCATCATTGAGGGCGTTCAGCTCCTCGTCATCGTCTTCACTTTGACCATCGTCTTCAATAGGAATGTCTTCTGTGTCTGATACATGAGAGAATTCTGCGTCTTCTGTTGCTGCTACAGATGATGACATTTCGCTTTCGATATCCTCCTCATCTTCAGTCTCAAAACTCGCTTGCTCTTCTTGCTGCATTGCGTGGTATTTTGCCATCAGTTCCTCCACAGTCAAATTTTGATCGTCTTCCAACTCTTTTAATGCAGTCTCATCATCCTCGCTTTCTTCGTGGTCTTCTTCAATCATGTGATCTCTGATGTCTTCTTCTTCTTCTTCTCCTTGTTGGTTCTCTGCGCCTTCATCTTGCCACATGGCATCGTCGTCGTCGTTTGTCTCGGTGTCTATTGCTGCTGCTGCTTTTTGTTGCTGTCTCAGTTCTTCGTTGCGCACATTCAGCATTTGCTCTGAATGCTCCAAGATCAGTTCCAAATGACGGCGGCCTTCTTCCGCTTGCTGCTCTTTCAAGACTTCCTTTAATCTGGCCTCACATACGCGCTCAACGACCTTCCACTTTTTCTTTACTTGGTTCGATGTCCATTTGGCCAGTCTGACAATACGCTTCTTCTCTTCCTTTTGACTGCGTTCATCGTGTGTGCGGATATTGTCCCAGTAGCGTTCGACTGCCTTGGCACAGCGACGAGCAGCGTTGCGTTTGTACTTGTGGTTCAATTGAAAGTTGCGAGACACAGCAACCATATCCGACAGCAAAGTCTCGTGGTGCAAGTGTGGTGTGTGCTTGTGGGCATTGTGCTGCTGAGGTCGTCTGCTGGCGATTTCCTTGAGATCAGGTGTAGACAGGCCTCCTCTCGCTTTCAATGCATTGATCTTTTGGCGCACAACAATCTCCTTCTCCACAAGCGCTTCACTTGCCTCGGGTGTAATGTCTTCGTTTTCGTCAATGGAGACGTATGAGTTCATATAGTCGTCCAGTGTGGCAAACTGTCGGTTTTGGCGGCGAAGACCTGTACCTGTGCTGATGGTATTGACAATGGGTGCTAAAGCCAAGCTACTGCTGAGGCTGCTGGTGCTGCTGATGACGGCACTGGCGTGAGGTGCATTCTGAGCATTGGGTATAGTGTGTATCGACTCATAGATGGCGCTTTGAAGTAGATCGATCAATGAAGGGTCTTGCACAGAAGAAACAAACGGTTCCTTTGCTTTGATGGATCTCCACAGGTCGTAATCTTCAACATACTAGAAACAACAGATTGTCAGCACTGCATTCCAGTCTGTGGCCTTTTGTCTGCTCATGTTACCTGGTTGTAGCGAACGTCGTTGATAAATGTATCTGGCTTGTAGTCAAGCATGTTTTGAAACAGCTCCAAATGGTACAGCTCCTTGACAGATTTGTCGTGCTCCTGCTGCAGTTTCTCCATGTGAGAGAGCCTTTGGGCTACCAAATCGTTCTTTTGCTGGTCGATGGATGATGTGGGCTTTGGCATCAACTTGATCTTTGCATTTTTGTACAAGGGCATTGTCGGCACTCTTCTTACAGGCTCTGGACGTTTGCGCTTTAGTCGTTGCTGCTGCTGCTGCTGCTGCTGTTGCTCAATCGAAGCTTGTTCCATGAGCTGCTTGTTCTTTAATCTCGGCTTGGGCCCTGGTTTTCCTCTTGGTTTTGCATTCACTGACTTTGCTCCTCCTGCTGCTGGCTTTGGTCCAGGCTTTGCTCTTGGTTTGGGCCCAGGTTTAGATCTAGCACTTGTTGCTGGTGTCGCTAAAGTGGTGGCCGAGGGTTTCGAAGCAGACCTTTCTCTTGGCTTTGGTCCTGGTTTTCCCCTAGGCTTTACTGTTGGCGAGGGTATATTCGAGGGTGACGATGTAGCTGTGGATGTGTCGCTGCTAGTCGTTCTAATTCTGCTACGTCGGCCGCCTTCGATGATGTTGCACTTGTTCAGATCGCCATCTGTGTCAAACAGAGATGTCGCCTGCTTAGTTTTCAGCTTCTCTTCAATGAGCTTTGCTCTTTTTGATAGCTTTGGAGACGCATCAGCTGCCGTGGTCGTCGCGTTTTGCTCTGTTTGCTGTGTTTCCTCCTTGTCCACTACCGATCCTAGTTAGCTTTGGCATTGCAAAAGGAGTCTGTTGGCAGCACTCGTTACCTTGATCCACCATGAATTGACAGTAGGATTGATGCCAGTATATCTGCAGAAAAAAAAAAAGGTGAAAGAACAAGAGAAAAAAAGAAAGACTTTTTTCTAGCTTGGTTTTTTATAACCAAAATCAGGAAACCACCCCATTTTGAAACAACGCGTTGCTTGGTGATGCTCGCCTGTGCGGGCCTCAGCTGTCAAATGCGTGCAGCTGCTTGTTCTTGAGCCAGCCATGCCAGGGTTCTTGTTTACGCTGCTTGGCGACAGACAGCATGTCGTGCCTAGATGACTAAATATAATGATATGAAGGAATTTATTTGAATTTTTTTTTGGAATGGCATTAATCAAACTAAATATATATGTATAGAGGATAAGGTAATGAAGATGTATAATTGTTATTGAAGAGATAGGGGTGAGAGAGAGTATGAAATGGTTCGATTCATCTAATTGGCATCAGAAGTGAAATCAAAGTTGAAGTCTGCAAAGTGGAGCCAGTCCGCTTGTGGATTCATGTTGGGCGAGGATGGAATATCTGAAGACAGGAAATCATCGACAAACGATGGGTTATTGTCAGTAAACAGCAGAGATGGAACGTCGTCATTGCACCAATCACTCGAGTTAAAATCGCTGAAATCATTGTTCCAGTCGTCATTGTCAGCAATGATGGAGGAAGGTGGCAAGGTGGGCGAGTCGACCGCGGCTGTCATTGCAGGTGTACTGGTGGCCTCCATGGCGAGTTCGTCAGAGAAGAGACTCATGAAATTAAAGTGGTTCTTGCTAGCTGAAAGATCGTCGGTAGCTTCTTCTTCTTGCTCTTGTTGTGCTGATTCTTGGAATGCCTTGAAGAGATTCTTGCCTCTTTCTTGGGCGTGGGAGAGAGCTGACAAGGTGATGGTTTTGCCATTGTGAAGAACGTGTTGCTCTTCATCTTCGTCTGCTTCTTCATCGTCATCATCATCGTCTTCGTCGTCTTCATCATCTTGATCTTGTAGTTGTATGGGTTGCACTGGCTTGGTGTCGATCAATGGAGCCAAGCCATGGTCGATAAGGGTGGTGGGGGTGGCGGTCATTGGCATTTCTGCTGTTGCGGCTGGATGATTGGTGATGGGAAGGCTGCTTATGGCATCCGTAGTACATCTTGGGCAGCAATAATCATCTTCCTTTGTGACACCGCCTGAACATCTCAAATGGAGCCATTTGTTACATTTGGTGCATTCAATCATAGTGCCATTGTCATCAGCAGGCTTCTCACAGACACATTCGATAACAGCATTGCTTTCAAATTTAACCATCTTTTTGCATTTCTGTTTGTGGTAAATGAAGCCGTTGCGAGTCTTGTAGACCTTGTTGCAAGGTTCGCATGTGAATTGACGAGTTTTCTTGGCGGGTGGCTGCTCGTTCTCTGTCGCATCAAGACTCTGTGGAAGCAATCTCTTTTTGCTGTTGCGTTGCTGCATATTTGGGAGGGGTGGTTTTCTAGGAGAGGCATGTGGCGATGCCAGCGGTTCGTGAGGATCGATACGGCGGCTTAGTAGTTTTAGCTCTTCAGAGGACATGCGATTATGATGGTTGATCACAGTGTTTGCAGGTAAATGGTGGATGGAGCCAATGGTTTTGCCTCCCATGGTGGGCCTCTGAATGGTTCGTTCAGTCTTTTCATTGCGAATGTTGGTGGTAAATGTCTGTGGGATGACTTTGATCGGCTGTTTTGTATGAGTGTAAGGATGGTGTACGGTGGGCTGGTCGTAAGGAGATGAAACAAACACATGGCTGTTCCAATTTTCTTTGGATGCGTCTTTGGGTTTACTGGGTTGAATGGATTTGAGCTTCTTGAACTGTTGCTGCTGCTGCTGCTGAGGATGATGAGGCGAGGTTTGCTGGTTATCAATCGATGAAAAGATCATGACATTCCTAACAAAACTGTTTAACTTCCTATAACCCCAAAGTGCACACAATCTCATCATTTACGTCTTTTGCGCATTAAATACATTAGCTGACGGCGCTAAACCTTTGCTGACAGATCCAGATTTCATCTTGTATGGCTCTCAACTAAAAGGGTAAGGAAGGGAAGAAGACGGGAGAGAGAGGTGGTAAGTAAACAAGATAAAGAAGAAGGGCAAAAAAGAACAAGAAGGAGGTGTGAAAAAGTTCCACTTGGAAAACCACCACTGACTGTTAAAAAAACAACACTATACTACTAAAGTTTTTTCTCTTGTGTTTGGGTTATTTTTATCGATGGGTGAAGATTTCGAAAGAACATTGGCTCTCTGGAATAATCGCACACAGCAGCGATTCACTGGGTCCCCCTCCTTTTGCCACAGTGCGTCCCATTGAAGGAAAAATGCAACAGCAATACAAGTGTATAGTATATATAAGCCCAAGGCATTATCATGATTGAATGCAGTTGCACAAATCATGGTATGACTACTACATACCAAATCCTCATTAATGGCAGCAGAAAGAGGATTAGCATTGTTATCGAATTGGTGGCACATTCAATAAAGTCTTGGTCAGTGAGTTGCCATTTTGCTGACAAAAAAATCGGATACATGTCGGTGGGACCGTTCACGTAAGGTGTGTATGGATCCATGGAATCATGATGAGCAATGTCGCTGGATTATAACATTTACAGCGGATCGTTCACTGCACTCGATCTACCGAAAACAAGGTGGGTGCAACGCTACAATTTCACTCTCCTGCTGCTGCTGTTACTTTTTTGCAGTGATTGTACACCGCATCCTGGTGTTGAATCATAAAATAGGATTGATGACTTTTAAAGTCTTGTCATACCCACGTTGAACAATAAGAAATCCCAATATGTACAGGAGGGAGAATGACGAGCTCGTTTAGTATTTACAAATGGGTGATGCTTTTCAGTCTCATGTTAGAGGAGGAGGAGGGGCTACATTTGCTATATTGACTGATTTACGCCCGATAGAAGAAGAGCGATGCATTGAAACAAACAAACATACATCAATGACCAATGTATGACATTATTATTTCGACAAACCATCATGTCTCCCTTGCCTAACACTAATTAGATATGTTACTCCTCAAAATAACTGCGCCCTTTTTGCGATCCTTGTTATTCAGTGTGTATACTGTATCCGTTTACAAAAGACGAATGTGGCGCCTTGGAGTACAATGAAAGTCGAAACTCATCATCATTGGAATTCAAGCCATTGGATTCTGTTATTTATTAAGGCAATCAAATGTTCAAAGACAGCGCTAAAATAAATTTGATTCCTTATCTTGCACATCACTCTTGTGTGAATGAGTCTTTCTCGATGACAGTAGTGTATTCATTTACACTCATAAATGATGGCTGTCATAAATAGTATTCTTTTTATCCAAATAAAATCAAGTCGATAACAACACACTCAAATACGCCAACAATGCTATCTGTGCCCAGATACCATAGTTGCACATTGCTCTAAATAAAAAAGATACCAACATTTTAGTACCTTGAACTGTCAAGGTTACATTTAATGATACCATATTGGTAACTTCTCGTCCAGAACCCACCAAGGCTACTCCTCAAATCAATATATTCATGGCCCGTGCTCCTGCATTGGCCACTCATACCTTAAAATCAAATATTAATGGAACAACAACATTTGCCAGCAGATATTGTAATACACAGCACCTATATTGTTCCTCTTATTCATTGTTGAATAACGCTATTACCAACTACTAGATAAATTTAAGTATATAAATATACCTCAAATCTAGAAAATTCAGACCGCTTTGTACACAGATAAAACGATACAGTTGATTGTTATTGTATTTTACCACTGATTTTATTACATTTAAATAATGACTAAATTCAAGTAAAATGTAATAGTTGCAATGATCTACCTCACTTGCTGTCCAGTCTTTCAGCCAATCCAATCGCTAGAATGGGCTCGGCACACACAAAAATCCCAGAAAAAAAATGCGAGGGTTTCCCTCTGTTTTTACGTTAGGCGGGGGTTCAAATACTAGTAAATAGCCATATATAGAACTATCGTACCAGTAGATGAGTTAACCCACCTTT
>JAXQGS010001362.1:0-10100 GCA_037040325.1 Mucor sp. M7501 | reverse complement strand
AGGTCTCTTCAAGTTAACTGACGCGCGTTGTAACAAAAACAGGCACTTTCAGCGGCTGTAGAGCTATCGTTTTTTGATTAGAAGCATTGCAAAATGAAAATAAAAAAAGGGGGAAATGCTGGCATTAAACTGAGGTTGAAAATGGTCACCAGCGCGTAAAAAAGCCGACTGCGGTATAAACCACATGACTGCACTGTCAACTAGGCGGGAACTAAAAAAGGGGATGCTGCAGTCGTTCATACTACCTAACGGACAGGATTCATGACCCATTCAATTTTCTTGACCTTTAAATAAAGCAGTTGTTGATAGTAATCACTTGTTGAAGTTTATAAGAAACCTGTACAGAATTCAAAGGAGAATCCAACCATACCAATTTCAAGTGCCTGAGTGTCGGTTATTCAATTGATTTTTTGATAGGATTGTTTTTGCCTTTTTGGGAGACTTTTCGATAGATTGATCAATTTCTGCCATCAAAACATGATCTGGAGCATTGGTTAGCATTGTGGAGAAGGCAGTTGCCTACAGAATGAACCCTTGGTTGTCCCTGTAGCTCAATTCTATCATGAGAAAATGACCATCTCGTGTTCACCAGTATTTGACCCTCAGATTTTCCCCCTGCTAGTACAGGTGAAGATGCAATATTTTCCTCGAGAACCATTTTTGCGATAACTCGAGATAGGCTTATCCGATTTGAGTAAAACAAAAACCATTCAATAGCTACATGTTGCATCCAACATGCTAAGAGAATTTTGAGTCTTAAATGCACGCTCCCTTCATGCAACCACTCAAACTGTGAATTTTTAAAGCTAATCGAATCGTCGACCGGCTTATCCTGGATTAAGTGGAAACTTATGCGATTGTTTAGAGAGTTGAACAAGAAACAGTAACCACTAAGCTCGTTATTATTATTCGCATGGTGAAATTTAGAATTACAGTCCTTCAAAGATTAGTCACCTTCAGGATTTTCCACCATTACTCATTGACATCGTCCTCAACAAACCCAATTTCAACATGCCCTAGTCAAACAAAGTACAGGCAACAACTTTAACTCAACATTTACATAGTAATCCAATAACTTTTACTAATAGCATCTACTCAAAATCATCAAATCCATGAAATCCCATATGTCTCAACAATTATCATGCTAGCCACAAAGAAATCAATTGCATCTTCATTGTTGAACTTGGTGGTAGCTTAGTATTTAGACAAAAAATTCTCTTTTATTCATGGTGACAGGAAGGTATAGTAACGTCAATATATTTACATTTAATTAGGGCTGCTGGCTGCTGTTATTGTTATTAGGGGGCTGCTGTTTTTCGATCAAGGCAACTAATTGTTCTCTATTTCTTAGTAATTTAGCTTGCAAATCCGGGCTCAACTGGCTGTACTGATTGACAAATTGTGGATTTTGCAACAAGGCAGTTGCTTGGGCAAGTCCATTGGCATAATTGGCAGCAGCAGCGGCTAAGAGTAATACGATGTTTAGTATGAAATCACTCTGATTCAAATGTCAGTTATTATTACCTGAGTTTGGCTGTTGTTGCTGTTGTTGCAGTTGCTCCAAAGCCTGTGGAGGTAAGATTTGCTGTAATATTTGCTGCAATTGCTGTTGAGGTTGGAGTTGTGCTGGTGTCTGAGGTTGAGGCTGGATTTGCTGCTGCTGTTGTTGTTGCTGCAATTGTTGCTGTTGGTTGGCCTCCTGCTCTATTCTGGCTTTTTCATTTTGTAAGCGCATCAATTCTTGGTGCTGTGCTGCTTGTTCCGCTTGCACTCTGTTCTGTTCCTCTGTCAACTTTTGTCTTTGCTCGGCTAAAACTTGTCTCTCTATCATAATTTTCAATGACAATTTCCCTT
The DNA here is from genome assembly GCA_037040325.1 of Mucor sp. M7501. NCBI lineage: Eukaryota > Fungi > Mucoromycota > Mucoromycetes > Mucorales > Mucoraceae > Mucor > Mucor sp. M7501. The sequence continues at coordinate 8,246 of JAXQGS010001362.1, read as the reverse complement.
CATTCTACAGATTGATTTCAGTCATCCTGTCTATGGGGCAAGCTCTCGTCAGCCTACCTTTTCAATCTTCTTGCTGATGTTTCCATGCTTTTCAAACAGATCAGACTGACATTTAAAAATCTCAATCATGGTATGGTCTGCAGAATCCTGTTAGCACCTACATGTTGCATCCTCTAAACCGCATTCCTTACCTTGTCTCTCCAAAGGAATCTTGTTGGCATCTAAATCTCCTTTAGGATATTGATAAATGTGATAGGGCATCAGTCGCTTCATGGCATCTTGAACAGAAGTGAATGGCTTTTCGTAATCAGGAAACGTAACTGATCTATGGTCTGCCAATAACGATTCCACACATCTAGATTTCAAAAGTCAATACGAGCCCCATGACGCACCAAGGCATCCGATACGCACCTTTTTTTAACCTCTCGATGCTGCAACTCCTCTTCGGGCAATCGTTTGGACAAGATAGAATCTGCTGGTGGAAGCGTCTTTTGTTGAATTTGTTGTTGGATGGAAACAGGAGGAGGCGTAGGAGGAACAGGCGAGGATTTGGCACTGCCATCTTGTTGCTGCGTTTGCTGTGCCTGTTGCTGAGCGATGGGAGGGAAAGGAAACGACGAATTGGGCAAACTGCTGAGAGGTGTGCTAGTGGCAGTTGTATTGCCTGTCATTGGTGTGGTAGAAGATGATCGACTATCATAGCCAGTATTGATTGTGTTTTGTTGCTGTAGCGATTGTTGCAAGGCAAGCAGCTGCTGCTGTGTCAATTGTTGCTGCTGAGGATACTGCTGCTGCAATTGCTGATACAATTGTTGTTGCAGCTGCTGTTGACGCTTCTTGGAGTACTTTCCAGTTTTGTTGTATTTGCGAGTGGATGATTTGCTATCGTTTGGATCGAAATTGGCTGTATTGCCTGGCTTTTGAGATTGTTGAAGCATTTGTAATTGCTGCTGCTGCTCTAATTCCTCTCTTAACTTGCGAGCTGTCTCCTTGATAGCATCAGCTTCAGCAGCAGTCGGTTTAGGAGGTGTATCTAAGGGATTAAGCGATTCGTTTCTAGGCGCAATAGGTTTGATATCGCTTGTTTTTTGTTGTTGCTGCTGCTGTTGTTGCTGTTGCTGTTGTTGTTGTTGTTGAGCATTGGCAGCGGCAGCCATCGTAGCAGCGTGTAGCGATTGGATTTCTTTCATGAGTTGCTGGCGTTGCTCATCGCCAATCGCAGCCACTTGCATGTTATCAGGTAGTTTGTATATGATTTGGTCGCGTTTGCGAACCATAAGCACCTTCAAGCCGGCCAGTGTGAGTTGCGTGATAACTTCTTCATCATCGTTGTTGCTGCTGGTGTTGGTGTTTGGTGAGGAAGTCGAAGGAGAGGCTGTGTCGCTGCTATTCTATAGGAAAATATTAGACATTTGCATTTCTCCAATATTTTAACTCGATTTTTTACTTGTTGAACAAGAGAAACATCTTTCTCGCCATTATTATTGTTATTGCTGCTCATTTTTCTATCTGTCTCGTCTCCCAAATAATATTTTTTTTGGTATGGTGAAATAGAGTAAATGTTTAGTGCTCAACCCATCACCCCATCTTTGGGACGGGCTACCAGCGTCTAGTACAGAGAATTTTTTCATTGTGACTACTAGCAAGCATCTGTGTCATGCTAATACATGCTCATCTACTCGAGATTGACACCTGTAATCGTCATGAAAACCATGGGCATAGCCATGTATAATGTCTACACAAAGTTTTGCCTGCTAAATGTGAGCATTTGGGCAAGAGATCCCTCGTTAAATTGTGCAAATCGTGGTGGATTTCATGTTGGTGATCTACTCCGACAACGCCCTCTGCTATACAAGCACAGATCTACACCATCCAATGCAGTGATATTTGGGGTTTTCAGCCGAGTGTTTGGACTGACCGGTGCGCACATGCTTTTCTCCAAGTAACAGATGATGTTATGGCCGAATAGTCAAGGGCAGCCCATCTCCAATGTTGTACCATTGCATGGCATTTGCTGAACTCCGCGTCGTTGGTGTTGTGTGGTCTACCAATCCTGATCAAGTGCAGTGCAATTACACACCTTTTCTTTCATCTACATCATACATAGACAGCATGCCAAATAACAAACAAAAGGACGAGGAACCTTGGAAAACATGGAACGAGATCAAGGCAACGTTTCACGGCTATGTAGGATCAGAAGAGGAATTAAGCAGCTGGGCAGATTCAGTTGTCCAAAGTATATGGCGTCCAGTAGCAGTGGGCGTCGTGATAGGGATACCTGCTGTCTGGGCAGTGTCTCGATTTGTAGTCGGTAAGAGATACAAAACAGCCGGCCACATACCACCCGAAGTCTTTGAGAGAGCAACCAAGATACGAGGAAAGGTTGTAGCAGTTGGAGACAGCGATAACTTCCGTCTTTACCATACACCAGGATTCGGCTGGGGATGGATCAGAAATATACCAAAGACCCGAAAGGAATTGCAGAATCAAACCATCTCGATACGTATAGCTGGTGTAGATGCACCTGAAGGAGCTCATTTCGGCATGCCTGCCCAACCGTTCAGTGCTGAGGCAAAGCAATACCTGACAAAATTGGTGCTGAATAAAAGAGTGCAAGTCCAATTGCTTAGCAGAGATCAGTATACTCGTGTGGTAAGAGTGCGTGCTAGGGATTCAGAGAGCTTGACCTAATCCATGCTGCAGGTGGCTATGGCCTATGTCAGAAAGCCGCCGTTCTTTCTCAAGAAAAACGTGTCTGCGGAAATGCTGAAGGCTGGATTAGCAAGCATTTATGTGGCCAAGGGAGCACAATATGCGGGCATGTTGGATCAATTAAAGAAATACGAATCCAGAGCAAAGTAATAATGCAGACTGACGATACGAATAGTGAATGGATCTAACGTTTGCCTTTATCAGATTCTTTAAAAGAGGCATTTGGTCACTGAAAAAGTATGTCTCTCCTGGAGATCACAAAGCAAAGTAAGTGTGGATTGAGAATGGCTCGCTTTATTTCGAGTAGTATTAACATGACACACTGAAATAACAGGCATCTTGGTGGTGGCAAATAGACATTTCATATACAGTTTTATCCCTATTAGTATAGCCTTTGCTGATGTGATCTAGTTCTTTTTGAACAGCTTTGATTGCAGCTTCAAGAACTCTTCCTCTGAGGGCATATCAGGCTGTTTTCTCTTTTTACCGCCCTTTTCCTTTTGCTCAATTGAATCAATAATAGAATCCATCTTTGCGTGTCTTTCTTTAGCTCTATTCTGCATCAATGCTAAAAGTGAGGAATCCCCATTGTCGTCCTTTTTCTCTGAAGCCTTCTTTTTCTTGTCGTTTCCCTGTTGTCTCAAGAATGATATCTCTTCCTTTTTCTCGGCGTCCAGACGTTTTTTATGCGCTTTTGCTGTCGTTGTCTTGTCGAATAACTCGTAATTTGGCACAGTCTTGTCATCGATTGCCAGGCGGATCATCTTTTCAAATCTCTTGCCATCGACAGCTGTGCTGCACTCGATTGTATCCAGAATTTTACCCATATTTCCTTTGTATGTCTCGTAAGCTGCAAGTACGTCCTTCTTTTCCTCCTCGGAGCCTTGACATGGCAGAATGAATATCAAGTGCGGATGCAGCTACTCTACCATACGTACCTTGATACTTTGCTTTTTGTGCCTCAATAGTCTCTGAATTGACAACGCCCGTCCACAGTTCCTTAAAGTAGGCATTCCAATCCTTATCGCCTTCAAACTCGCTTTCATCCATACTCCCAGTTCGGTCGTAGCGCTCTTTCCTTTTGGGATCGCTGAGCACAGCATAAGCCATACCTAATTGCTGGAAGGAGGTGTTGGCTTGTTCCTTTTGTTCGTCTGTTGCATCTACGGGCTGCTTGTCAGGATGATATTTCAATGCGAGCTTTCGATAGGCTTTTTTAATAGCGCTAATGGTAGCATCCATCTTGTCCAGCTCCAAGAGTTTATAGCAATCGATTGTCATGTTGGAAAAATGTAAAATGGATAAAAGAGTCGCGTGCGCAAATCTGAATTTATTCAAAATCATTCACGCGTTGTCTTGCAGCCAATCAATCATCCAGGGGCTGGTATGCCGCATAAGTGAAGGCTGATTCAGCTTGAAATGCCGTTTTGTTTGCCCTAATGGCAGTGCTAACAAACATTGCATTCTGGCTAAGAAGGCCTGCTTTGAGATGGGCACTTATGAGCTCCTGTGTATCAAGATAAAGTTCCTTGAGGTAGTCTTCTGTTTAGCTCCACGTTCTGTCTATATCACGACGAATGATGTGTCGAGCACAAATGTACCTCTGGATCAGGGCACAGGCCTTTGGCCACCGAGATCTCATTGGAAATTGTGAAATTACAAGATGTTTTTAATCATTAAACTGATATACAAAGGAAAAAGGGGGGCGTGAAATCACTCAAGGTAATTGAATATATACAAAGGAAAAGTAAAAAGGTAAGGTTGTGTGAACACCAGGTATTTGTGAGAGCTAATGGGTGGTATTTGTTGAAATGTGCACTGCCTGAATCGATTTAGCGAAACTCAAATGATCCAAAATCGTTTGCAGGAATATGATCCAAGTTCAGTTCCTGAAACCAATCCTTGTGATGACGGAAAAAGTAGAACCCTCTAATGCTATTAGTTGAGCGTTGGTAGCATATATAATAGAAGCCAGCGAAACTAGCACCATCAATAGCGCTCACATGGTGATTAGGCACCAAGAACGTCTCCTTCCATCTCATGTAAATAAAATCGTCATTGGCCTTGTAATCATAGTTGAAGTAATCACGGTTGAATATGTCTACATAGGGCTTGAAAGAGGGGAACTTTTTCTGTACAGAAACATGTTAATCGATAGCCCTATTATGCAAGTCTGATTGCCTTACCCAATGCAAAAGGTCGCTTTGCTGATCTGCCTGCCATTTGCGAGTATGAAAAGAGTATTTGGGGCCAATGATCTCAGCTTGGAAAAATGTCTAGCGTTCATCCAGCTAAGTCCATTTGACTCGAGTGTATCCATGATGATCTACGTACCGTAAGCTCCGGGAATTCACTAGTCAGTCCTTTAATCTTCAAGTAGCCGCAAAGATTGCTCTCCTTCATATCCACATGCTGATGAAAATGGACGGCGTAAGTAAGACTTGTACTCACACACACACACACACACACACACACACACAGCACTTACCAGCAGCTCTACATTCACCTCATAACTGGCTGTACCACACTTTTGTGTGCCGCGGAAAACTGACCCAGCATACAAACCACCAACACACACAGGGCGAAGTCTATCCTCATTGATATTTGCAACCATGTCGTCTTCCTCACGTCTCGCATGAAGCAACACGACCTTGTTGTTTGTCTTGTAGTATGGCTTGGCGTGCTGTTTAGTATTGTAACTGACCTCAGTTTCCATAGAATTGCTACTGACTGCATTGGCTTGGGATTTGATAGCAGGCTGCTGTTTGCATTTTGAATCCTCTTGCTGATGGACAATCTCATCAAGCGATGGAGTTGTAATAGTAACCACAGGGAGTGGAATAGCGTTTGAAGATGACGAAGATACAATAGATGGAATTGGCATGATTATTTGTTGGAGAAGAAGAAAAAGAAGAAAAGAAAAAAGTGGATCCTCCCTCTTTTCCCCATGTCCTCCCCTCAAAACAGCTGTTTATGGCAACTAGGATATCATCAGGATGTAGCGTAATTGGTCACGCCGCTAGTTTTTATATGCAGCTCGGTTCTGCTTGCAAGTATAGTGTTGAGCGCGGGAAGAGTGTGTGGAGAGAAGGAAGGGTCACAGAAATTTTGGTGCAGTTAAATTTCTTTTCTTGTGTAATCACTCTACAAAAAGCACAAATGGACTTTGAGAGCGAAGACGGGCAATCTCAGGACCAAGATGAGCAACCACAACAAGTAGATCCTCTGCGTCTGTACAATATCTAATTTGCTGAACCACATTGCATAGAGATTGCAGACAGCCATCTGGCACCAAGTCAATGAAATTGTAAAAGACCAAGGTATCTCATCCGTAGTAAACAGTATCAGCATCTCTCAAATAACGCGGAATCTACAGTTGCGAGACATTTGAGAAAGGATGTCTCTGAGGCTTTTGTGGCTTCTTTGGCTGAAGTGGTAATGGCTCAGATGCGTAAGTGAACATACCCTGGCACATGTGTGAAAAATGCAAGCTAAATGTTTATTAGAAACTATGGCAACTGATCTCGAGGCATTTGCAGCGTAAGTATCATGTGGGCAGATGGCACGAGCAGTGAGTAACAAGTGAATTAGACACGGAAGAAGAGCAGTTATATCCATGGAAGATGTCAAGGTAAAACGAGTTGACTGATTAAAGTGCACGCTGTATACTAAATCACGACATGTCTACTAGTTGTGTTCACGACGTAATGACAGTTTGGTAATAATGTTCTCACCACACCCTAAAACAAGCAGTTTGCTAAACAAATTCCTGTAGCATCAACTGATATCAGACGCATCAAAAGACATTGCGGGAGAATCAAGTAGTCGAAAAAAGAAATAGTTCTTTATTCATAAATATATACACTTTTTTTACAAAATCTTACGATTATTTTCTTCGCTGTTAATATGCATCATTTGGTTACGGAGATCATCGGCATGAGTACAACCAGAGGCATTTTCACTGCTATTTCCTACACCAGGGAATAAACCAGTTACAGCACCTGCTAAACCAGTTGGGTGTTGCTTTTGCTGCTCCTTTTGCTGTTGTTGCAATACGTGTTCAGCAGAGGATCTTCGTCTTTGCTTTTCTTCGCCTGCACCCGCTGCTGTTTCTTGCTCAATCAATGGCTTATCAGAAGCAGATGTTACTGATGAAGCAGAGCTTCTACGAGCAGATCTTCTCTCGTGGACCACATCCTTTACAAACCCTGCGACATCCTTTACATAACCTACGACGCCTAGTTTTTCTGGAGAGAGGCTGTGTTGAGCGAGCCTGTTTTCTTCCGAGGTGGGCTTGCTTGTGTGTATGACATGTGTATGTTCATAGGGCTTTTGGTCAGGAGCTAATGCCATATCAACAGGCATATGCTTTGGTAATTCATTTCGTTGTTCCATGTTTGTTTGTTTGTTATAGAGAATAGAAGAGAGAAAAATAGAAAAAAGGTAATTATACCCCGGTTTTCTTATATTCATGCAAAATGGCCTTATTGCTGGAATATGACGAAACAGGCAAAACCTTAATGCGATAGTATCACAGTGTTATTAGCCGGTTAAACAGGGCGTCAATCCCAACTGCGTCAAAGGTTATAAAGCATCACGGGCTGTAATCCACCCCCGAACTATGGTGAAAAAGTTAACATTCGCTTCTCTACATTGATTTTTTCAACATTCGTCCGCTTTTGCAGCTCGTTGGCTAGGTCAAAGATGTAGATTCATGCAAACCTTGGTTGCCGAATTATGTTGTTGAAATCAGAGGTTAACTCAGGGCTAATGAAGCGATGAAATTTTCCATGGATGCGGGATGCGTAAGCATCATGTTACTCATTGGCACATCCCTTGTCCATATCAGCGTTCATGAAGATGAATTTCAATGCTGAATTGTAAGTCGTAGTATTATTCTCCATGAGCTCCTTTGCGATCGCATCGTTTCTGATTAGCAAATCTCTCGCCTCTGCTAGTATGTGTCTCAAAGGAGCAAGCATAGCTTGACCGTTTTCACAACACATGTGAAATCGAGTCAATGCCAAACTCTACCCAAGCTTCTTATGAGTCCCTCTTGTGCACACAATGCACTGTTTCGCTATATGATAAACTACAGACCATCAAATCAAATGTTAATATGCGCAATGTTCAATGAGCAGCCCTCAAATGTATTTACCACTGTAAAATCAAGAGTTTGCATCGCTTGTATCTCACCAACAAAGCGCGATCTCGGCCTCAAAACAGGTGCCATCGTGTTCTACGACCTAACATTGGGTTATGGATTGCTTTTCAGCGATATTCTGGGGGTCGAGTTGATCATCGATTTTTGAGAAATTTTGCCCTGTACTAGCAAGAAAAAAATTGATGATTTTGAATGATGGACGTTTTCACCTCAAAAACGAAGTTTTCTACTATAGTGTTCCTATGCTCAAAACAATCGTAGAAACGCATTGGAGTATGGAAAAGTGTCTTGTAGCCAATTTATTATAGTGTTTGTAGACATTTCCCCAGAAAACGTGTTTTGCATTTTTCGACAGCTACTCTCCACAGAC
>JAXQGS010001361.1:0-10026 GCA_037040325.1 Mucor sp. M7501 | reverse complement strand
TCATCAAAAGAAAAAGAAAAAGCGCAGCAGTGCAAAACACACGATTGCGTTGATACGAAAAAAGAAGCAATATGAACATCCAACAAATGTTACATACCGCAACAAAAAGAAAAGTGATAAAATATACTTACCCATACTAAGAATTACTTACCATCACCAGTGCTAATTGATATAACACGAGACAAACCAGACCAAGAGCAGACCAGGATAGCAGACTCCTTCTACAATAATAAAGAAATATTAGTACTACATTTTTATACCCTCGTATAAATGCGTGGTCCGCAGTAATACTTACTCTTATACCGTCCATAAAGGCTGCTTTAGTCCACAAGAACCACTAGACAGACGGGGGAAGCAATAGCCAGGAGCTGACCAACGAAGCAATAGTTCTTTTGTTTAAAAAAGGGGGAAATTAGCATCATATACTACACCGAGTGTACAGTCACCAGTAAAACTTACTCTAACACCATTAGCTAGATCTCTTCAAGTTAACTGACGCGCGTTGTGACAAAAACAGGCACTTTCAGCGGCTGTAGAGCTATCGTTTTATGAGTAGAAGCATTGAAAATTCAATACAAATTCAATGCAGAATGAATAAAAAAAAAACGGGGGGAATGACTGACATTAAACTGGGGTTAAACGCGGTCACCAATAAAAATTCAGCAGCAGAACAGCCAACTGCACTATAAACAAAGCGGGTCGTAAAAAGTAAGCTGGCTCACATTGGCTGGCGAACAGAAATATGGATGCTTCAAATCTGTTGACCTTCGGTTGAAGCAATTCTTAATAGTGAGTATTCCTTGAAGCTTATATGAGTTTGATACAGAATTCAAAGGGGAATCTGATGATACTGATTTCAAGTGTCTTGGTGTACGATATTTAATCGAATTTTGATGGGATAGTTTTGGCCGTTATCTGTCTATTTTGGAAAGATTGCTCAATTTCTACCATTAAAACATGACTTGTAGCATTGATCCGAATTGTAGGGAAGAGGATTTTCTATCAATTAAGCTCTTGGTCAAAGCTGTAGCTCAACTCTATCATCAGAAATCAATCGTTTCCTTTCCACTAAATATTTGACCCTCAGATCTTTCCCTTGCTAGTACAGGAAGAAATGGTGTATCTTTTATCGATAGCCTTTTTTACATTTTCTCAAGATTGGCTCATCCGATTTGAACAAAACAAAAACCATGCAATAGCTCTATAATGTATCTAGCATGCCAAGAGACCCTTGAGTACCAAATATACGTTCTCTTTATGCAATCACTTGAAATCTTTAATTACATTCACTCAAGCTGTGAATTTTTAAAGCTAATCGACCGGCTTATCCTGGATGAACCTAAGAATTATACGATTGTTGTCTAGATAGTTGAAAAAGAAACAGTAACCACCACTACTAAGCTCGTTATTATCACTCGCATGGTGAGATCCAAATTTACAGCCATTCAAAAATCAGCCATCTTGAGCTTTTTTTCCACCATTACTCATCAACATCATGTTTAACAAACTCAAATCAAACGTGTCCTAGTCAAACAAAGTACAGGCAACAATCTTGGCCACGCATTCAACCCACATTCATACACTAATCCTATCTCTTTTACTTGTAGCTTCTGCTCAAAATCATCAAATCCATGAAATCACAGATCTCCCTTCAACCATCCTACCTACCAGAAATCCAGGTACTTAACGAGAAGGGACTAAAAATATAAACTTGGCCTAGCGTGACTAAAGATGATGTCCACCTGAATTAACTCAACTAGTTAAGGATGATGGAAAACCTAGCATATACAAAAACTCAAAATCGTGTAAGCTCTAGTGGATACAAATCCTTACGCTTTACAAAGTAGGATATACGAGTACACTCGGTTCAGGCAAAAAGAAAGTGTCGTTCAATGACGCTCTCTATGGCGCATGTAATGCCGCTTGCATGGCATTTGCCTTTTTCCAAATTGATGTACAGTAGCCTTTTTCTTTGTGCTGAACCTGTTGCCATGTTGGCGCCATCTGATCAGTTTCTCGGTTGATATTATTATGATATCATGATTAGATAATATGTCTATACTTTACGTTGATCTACATCTTATCCGTCAGCTTGTTGTGAAATTTTACTTATGTTGCAGAGTATTCACATACATCAACATGTAATCATCATGGTGCTCAGTCATTCTGGATTCACAGCATGTCTATGAATTTACAAGGCACACTCGCATTTTGTGTATAATGACACACTTGCATGAATTTTAGCTAATGAATGTGTGAGTGAGAAAGCTAAAGTGCAGTGACACAATACGAATCAAATGTGTCACATTTTTGAAAAAAAAGGAGAACAAACGCCATGGTCTTTATAATTATTATACTCGAGTTGGATATGTAAAAGACAAGAGAAGAAAATTTAATGCAAGAAGATTAGAAGAGCATATAAAGTATATATGTTTAAATTGGTATGTTGTGTATGCTGTGTACTATGCATTTGAATGATACAATGTTGTTGCTGTGCTTTTTTGCTTTGCTGCGATGAGAATTTGTATCACAAGACACCACGCGCGCGCGTTTGGTTTGGGTCAACCTCACCTTGGTTTTCTCCTAGTGGTTCTCCCCTTTTTTTGTAGCGGCTTGAGAAAAAAGACCATTTGATTCAATCAATGCATCCACCTGATTGATAAACATGTGTATATCGTCAAAGTATTTGGGGCCATCAAAAAAGTCCTTTTCCTGTTGCTGCTGCTGCTGCTGTTGTCCTGATGATGGTGGCGACACATCTTGCACTAGATGCCAATCATGATAACGTTCAATGTCGATACCAGCATGTTCTTTGAGCCATTGTTGTGTCTGATGGACATGGGTGGAGAGTGTGTTTGGGAAATAGACTAGAATAACCTGCTTTTGCTTGTCGATACAGCTCATGAAACGGTACTGATCTTGATATGTCTGCAATTGCTTGAGGAGCTCAATGATGTTGAGGAATTTGATGGATTTATCGTAGGCTAGTTTGGCAATGGAATCCATTAATCGCTGCAAATTGTCATAGTTTTTGCTGGATGCTGAGTCGTTGGCGTCGTCAATGGTGAGAGTAGGCAGTTGCTGATAATCGCGTGGGCTGTTTAAATCGATTGATAAATGTGTATTGTAATTTTGGAGATGAGAGGAGGAGGAGGAGGTGGTGGTTATCTTTTTGCTCTTTTGAGCGCTCTTGCTGTTATCTTTAGCTGGTTTTGTAACGATAGCTATCTTGCTCGACTCGAGTGGTGGTATCTTTGTGGTATCGCCTATCAATTCAATGATACCGTTCGAACCGGATGACTCCCTTGAGAACATGCGATGAAATGTCTTTGTAGGTCTGCTACTCTTGTTTTCATCGTTGCATACAATACGGTCATTGCAATCTGTTCTGGTGAGTGGCGGCCGTGCTTGATACAGCCTCTGTACAGGTGCTATGGAGCATGAGGGATTAAACGGGACTCGAGTGTAGCCTATAATGGATGTCATTGATGTAGTAGTAGTAGTCGCTGGAAAGAAAAAGCAAGAGAGAAGGAGAGAAAAGAGAGGAGAATGAGGGAAAAAATTGAAAAAGAGATGGAGCAAAGGGTGCTGCCACTGGTTCAACTGGTACGCCACATGATAGATTTACTAACATAAAAAAGTTACACACACATGGCATGATTTGCATGAAAATAACGAAAACATTTATTCTAAATGGGTACATGGCTCAGTTTCTCAATGCCGTCTACATCAAAGATGCCACTTTGCTTGGACTCGATGCCTGCAATGACAGCTCGTGCCACTTGTTCCGTCTGCAATGGTGGTGTCGTGATGATTTTTCCTCCGGGTAAACTAGCAATGCCATTCTTGAATGGGCTTGTCACTGCATTGACGAATTGCAGTGCTCCAGCAATTGGGACAGCGGTAGGTCTTGCTACATTGTACATGAAGCCTGGTGTTGACACTCGTTTAGCGTGTATCGTTACATGTTGTACCCTAACAAACTTACCAGGACGAAGCACCACCGTCTTGAATTTATCATCTTGTTGAAACAAGTAGCGTTCGGCTTCTCTCTTTGTTGTGATATAACGAGGATCGATAAAAGGAAACACATCAGAGGCAGAAATGTAAACAAATGAGCGCATGGTGGGTACATGAGAGACTTGATCAGCTACTGTTTTGACTGTATTTGTGTGTGTGTGTGTGTAAGTTGGACACATATACAAGACAACTCTCCTTGCACATCTCACCTGTATCTCTGTTCATCATTTCATATGTAGGCCTTGGATTGCCGCTTAACTTGGGGTCAAGAGGATTCCCGTGATCCTTCATACCCAACAGTAAACGAGGCACACCACTGGCAGCTTCACACAACGATTTTGCTTGAGCAATGGATTTGTAATCGTTCTCCATCAGAATACCGACTGAATGCACAACGGCAGTGACATCTTTCAATAGATCCTTGTAGGTTTCTGGTTGAAGCGAGTTGCCAGAAGCCCATTGCACCTAAATCATTCATCCACATGAGTTGCAAGATTCGTCGCCAAGCTTTGTACATTGGATCCTAACCTTGTTGGCCCATTCTGGCTTTCCATATTCATTAAACACTGTAGGCTCTCCTCTTTTACTAGTAAATGTATCATGTGTGTGTGTGTTGGTTCTCTGGTAGTAGGCATGTGTTTTTTTTTTTCTGTTGGCGTGTGTACCTCAAACTGACAGTTTCCCAACCCTTGTTGGCAGCAATCTTACAAATGTTCATGCCTATCATGAATTCATGTTGGCAACATGTCAACTCGTTGTTCATTCAGTTGAAAACTTACCGAGAAATCCTGAGCCACCAACGACCAGTAGCTTTTGTGCGATAGGCTGTGCCATTTTTTCAGATTGTTGTTGTAGTCAAGGAAGAAATACATCAACACGAAATTCAATTCATGGATATTTACAGACACATTGTAGCCCTTGTAGAGTCACATTGAATAACCGCATGTGTAGCGCTTGACATGTTGTTGCCGGCTGTTTATGCAGAAAGAAAAAGAGATCAGGGCAACTTGTCCAATAGGCTTGATACCTTTGATTGGTCATTGTTGACGATTCTTTTGCTATAGTTTGCAACGCAAACTCAGGGGCAAAGTTATATTCCTTTCATATTATTCAATTCTATAAAATGCCATCTTCGTGGGCACAAATCCCAAATGAGCTTTTAGAAGCCATATTCGACAAGATTCAAGAACATGACCTTTTGGCCAGGCACACAAGAAAGAACACTCTATTTCAGCTCATGTTGACGTGCAAACGCTGGTCCAGTATTGCAAAAGAAGCATTTTACAATGAACAGTTTACGCTAGATTTGCGCACTGCCAAGGAACTTATTTCAGACAAGAGAATTCGGCAGATTTTTCTAAAGGACATTATGGTCACTCACGAGTTAGCCAACAATGCAGTATTGATCGAACTACTCTCCATGTGTCTAGATATAACCAACTTAAGCGTGCGAGGATGGCCTAATAATGGAAAAGCAGCACACATCCAAGAAAGGTTTTACATGCTCTTGTCTGTAGTGTCTCGCAATCGTCGCCTTGCAAAGTTAAGAAGGGTCGAATTCAAACTACAACGAGCCCAGACAGACCGAGTACTCGCTCATCATCAGCAGGCGATGCTTCAGCTGAAACATTCTCTAACACATCTTCATATCGTGGATGGCGCCAAGATCGCTCGCCAACACAGCTGCATACAGCCTCCTCAAAGGCTTGTCGAATGGTTTGATCATGTACAGGATTTCCACAGCCTGACCACATTAAAGATCAACGTTGGTTCTCTTACCTACCTCTATGAAATGGATCGATTCATTGAAAAGATGGGGCCCACTGTCGCCAACATATTCATCACCATGACCAACTATAAAGTTCTCCAACCTCTGACACGCGTCAACCCAGCAACCATTGCTCGCCATGCTTCGATTAGAACCCTCAAGCTGGAAATGGCCATGATGCATGCTGAAGATCTCAACTACATGATGCACAAGTTTGACAGCCTTTCAGAATTGCAAATCGCAGTATGGAATGCTGGATCCAATGAAGTTTTAAGCTCTATCGAGCTGCAATCAGACGATTCGTTGAAACGGTTCTTCAAGTACTTGGCAGGGCTACCAAAGTTTTTGCTCGCAAATATACTCATACCTGGTGATCACCTTCTTTGCCAGACCTTGATGGACCTGAAGAGATGCTTTCAAATCAAGCATTTAACACTATCCAACCTTGTCCCAAAATGCAAAGGCATCTTATTTTCTCTCAAATCCCTCTCTACAGCAAGAGACGGCCATCGACCACAGGTCTATTTGGATTTGGGGATAGGTACAGAACAATTACTCTCTGTCGCCAGGCTTATCTACGAGGTCTTGAACGAGGATGTCATGGAATTACAGTTTGGCAATGGCATCCTAGCGCATTACAACGACTGTCATGGCGCCTTTCGTTCTTGTGTGGAGGGTGAGGCTCTGCAACTTGGCATCAATCACTTACCTTTGCTCAAGACGTTGACAGCCACGTATCCTGACGAAGACTCGATGAAATCCATAGTCGACCCAGAAGCGCCCAAGCTAGCACTGGATCTACTAAAGCTAGGCAAGGGGACTACTTTGGAAGCCATGTTCCAGATTTCTCAACGTATTACTCATGTTGAAAGATGGGTAGCACCTCATCTCCAAGAGTATGATTTAAATAAGGTGCGTGAAAAATACGTGCTCAACATGCCATTGACAAGATTTGGTGAGATTGAGATTGATTCCAAGTGCTTCAGCCGCTTTATTATAAAGCTGAGTACCAGCTCAAGGACTACATTTCATGGCGTTGGTTTAAGCAGACAAGATAGACAACTGCCTACGGAAGATGACTATTACCAAGAAGATGGCGAGTATCAGTCAAAATGCGATTACAAAACGCGTCTCGATGCTGTTGGAAAAGTAACCATCCTTTGTGCAGACGTAAAAAGGCTAAAAGTAGGTCATAAATGGATACACATACAAGATTAAGATCCTGTATTTGGTTAAAATAAACTTGTCAAACTACATATTTTTCTATTAACATTGAGATGTCAGCTCTAATTGATTATTGGTTTCTAATGATTGCGATATGCTTGTCTTGGCCTGGTTTTTAGCAGCAAAGCCATGATACACAAACAGTTTGCATGAAACAGCTTGACATGTTGTTGAGGGTTGTTTATGCAGAGAGCGAGAGAGAGACCAGAACAACTTCTGCCAGCATGTAATTTAACGGCAAGCTTCTATTTATTACACCAACAAGATGTCGGCCCCCTAGTACAAGACAAAATTTGCCAGAAATCGATAATCAACTCGATCCCTCAAAGAATTGCTGACAAGTAATCCATAGCCTAATATCAGGTTGAAAAACACGATTACACCTGTTTTGAGGCCGGAATTGCACTTTGTTGGCGAGATATAAGCAATTTAAAGTCTCGATTTTACAGTGATGAATACATTTGAGGGCTGCTCACTGGACATTGCGCTTCTTATTAAAACGAAGGTCAACTTTTTCACTATAGCCCGAGGGTAAATCACAGATCGTATATTAGTAAAATCCAATGTTTTGTTATAAAATGATAATGATCGAATTTTATCAAGGTTTTCCTGTATAAAATGGTCTCAGGACGCCAGGTTTATATAATGATTACTATGAAACAGAAACGTTGCTAGGTAGAGTATCGTAATATCAAACAATAAAGAACCTGTTAATGATCAACCTGTAGCAGACAACTGGCTCATGCTCAAGTCAAACGATTGTTACACCGTCTCTTGTGGCGAAAGATTAGAAATGTCGCGTTTCAAAGAAACTTGTTTGCTTTTCTTTTGTGTTTCTCATACTCTTATCTCACAAGATGAAATTGAGGAGTAGAGCTAGACGTGTTGCTGTCATTATCAAAAGAGAAAAATGCTCACTTGAACCCAATGCATCCAGTAAAGCTCGCCTCTTGGTACCTGATACCACGTTAAACGTCAAGCAAGACTCAGAAAGTTGCACACTGGTGAAGCAGGAGCAGTCTTTCGCTTCGGCGCTCATCAACAGTAACATACAAGTGGAGCCAAATGAGGTGATGAACAAGGCAATAAAGCAGGAAGAGACATCAAAACCCAAAATTGCGTTAGGTAGATATGTCGACACATGTCAAGGACTAATAGACTAACCAGCTGCAAACAATCAGAACTTTACAAGCATGCCAAGGACTATTACTATCAGTGTTCGCTGTGTCTCCAAGTCAAAGACAGCTTACATTTACTGAAGGAGCATCGTATGATTGTGCACAGAATCGCTAAAAGAACATCACTCATCAAGCATATGCATTTGGAACCAGACCTCCATGATCCAAATCACTTTTGCCAGAGCTGCGAAAAGACATTTGCTACCAGAGAAAAATACCGCAACCATCTAAGAATGTGTCATTATATCATCCTGAAGCTTAGACGCGACAACAATGTGGTTCCTGATCCTGAAGACCCAGACTTCTACTGCTGTTCATGCCATTGTGTATTCAAACACTGGAAATATTACAGGAGTCACCTCATTAGAATCCATGGCATGGAGGTGCGACCACGACGCCTTGCTATTCGCCCTGATCGGAACGATCCCAATTTCCACTGTGCATCATGCAACACTAATTACTTGTCAAAACAACAATATCACCATCATTGTAAAAGCGCCCACAAGATGAAATGTCCAGAGTCGAAAAATCAAGTCCAGTTACCTGATCTGCATGATCCAAACTTTTCTTGCAAAGTGTGCAAAACGAGCTACACAAGCGAACGCTTCTTTAGATCGCATTGCTACGAAGTGCATCATATGAGACCCACTATTGACGCTAGTAGTCGAAACTCAATATATAGCGAGGCGTTTTGCAGCGTTTGTAACCTCACATTTATGTCACGGCAAAATTACGAGAGACATTTATTTATCGTTCACAAGGTAGACAAGATTAACGAGGAAACCAAACAGCAGAAGCCAGATATCAACAATCCCGACAATTATTGCTGCGTCTGCGACATCACTTTTGCGAGCAAAAAAGCATTCAAAGTTCACCTAGTAAGAGTTCATTTTCTGGGTCTACGAGCTCGGAAAGCAGAACAAGTGGAGCCAGATGAGAATGACCCTAACCATTACTGTCGTGCCTGTAAGCAAAGTTACTCTACCAAAAAAGCTTACCGCGAACATCTTTTTGTTTCTCACTATATCAATGTCAACTCGAGACAAAAGCATGATCCGAATCGCTTGCCTGATCCATTTGATCCCAATTGGTACTGCTGTGTATGCAAGAAGCAAAGTCGATCGTTATATGGATATCGTAGTCATTGTCGATTTGTTCATCACATGGCACTCCCTCGCCTCCGAGAAGTCCCAAAGATTGTATCTCCAGATGAAGAGATCAACACACACTTCCCCAACAAGTATTGCGCCAAATGCGATATACCATTCGATACAAGAGACAAGTTTGTCCAACACTTGCGGACCGTGCACAAACTGCTTATATCAAAAGTGGCACCTCCGAACCCTGATGCTCCTGTTGATATAAATGATCTCAGCTTTTATTGCGCAAAATGTGAAAGGCACATGTCAAGTAGAAATAATCTTATTATTCATTTGAGGAATATTCACAAATTGGCCCTACCAACATTAAGAAGACCAGAGGTGAATCCTGACGCCACCATCAACATCAATGATCCCAAATTCTATTGTGCACAATGCGAGAAGCATTTGGCCAACCGATATAGCTTTAGAACCCATCTCAAACTCATTCACGACTTGGTGCTGCCAACAAGATCAATACTCAACCACGATGCTACCATTGACCCGGAGGATCCCAACTTTTACTGTGCACAATGTGAAAAGAAATTAGCAAGCAAGCAGGGATACAGAGAACATTTAATACGTGTTCACAAATGGGCATTTCCCAAGCCAAAAGTAAACCACGACGCCGTCATTGATGTATCTGAACCCAACCACTATTGTGCGCAAAGCCAAAAGCACTTGTCTAGCAGAACGA
>JAXQGS010001351.1:0-10152 GCA_037040325.1 Mucor sp. M7501 | reverse complement strand
TAACAAAAACAGGCACTTTCAGCGGCTGTAGAGCTATCGTTTTTTGAGTAGAAACATTGCAAAATGAATACAAAAACAGAGGGGAGAAACGGAAGAATATTAGCTGGAATTGAACTGCGGTCAAAAGTAGTCACCAATAATAATACAGCAAATAAGCAGCCGACTGCACTGTAAACGAAGCGGGTGCTAAAAAATAAAATGGCTCATATTGGGTGATGAACAGAAATATGGATGCTTCAATTCTCTTGACCTTGATAGAAGCGATTCTCAATAGCAACCATTCCTTCAAGTTTATATCAATTCAGTACAGAACTTAAAGGCGAATCTAATAATACCAATATCAAGTGTTTTAGTGTACAATATTCAATCGACTTTTGATGAGATAAATTTTGCCTTCTGGTGACATTTTTTGAAGATTGGTCAATCTCTGCCATCAAAACCTCACTTGCAGCACTACATTGCATTGTAGAGCAAACAAACCCCTATCGATTAAGCTCTTGCTTGAAGCTATAGCCCAACTCTACCATGAGAAACTGATCATTTTGTGTCCCGTAAAGAATCGTCATCCCAATTTTCCCCTTGCCAGTACAGGTCCAAATTGAGATTTTCCATTCACCTCCTTTTTTGTGATATCTCGAGATAGACTCATCCGATTTGGCCAAAACAAAAACCATTCGATAGCTCTATAGCGTATCTAGCATGCCAAAAGACCATTAAGTACCAAATGTACGTTCACTTCATGCAATCATTACTCAAGCTGTGAATTTTTAAAGCTAATTGACCGGCTTATTCTGGATCAAGTAAAAAACATACGATTATTTAGAAGAGAGTTGAAAAAGAAACAGTAACCACCAAGCTCGTTATTATTATTTGCATGGTAAAATTCAGAACTACAGCTCTTCAAAGATCAGCCACCTTCAGCATTTTCCACCATTACTCATCGGCATCGTCTTTGGCTATCTCACTTTATACATCTCCTAGTTGAACAAAGTACGGGAACAGCTTTGGCTAGACACCCAATCAGCATTTATATAGTAATCCAACAATTACTTTTTGCTTGTAGCATCTGCTCAAAATCATCATCAAATTCATGAAATCACGGATTTCTCAACAACAGTAGTTTCATCGCTTTAAAATGAGTATTCGTAATGCTTCTGTTGTATCATCGTATATCATATTATGAGTATCCATTTTTAATAGTTAGTAGATTATGTAGTTCAATGATGGTGATCTGTCTTTTGTCTTTATGGGTAGCGATTTATCATGGAAATAGGAAACATGCAAGAGGGATATGATAATAACTCATTGTACTCTTAGAGAATATTTCAGCACGGCAGTATTTAGTGATGAAGTACTGAATACAGCTATATGATGCAACATTTTTGATTTCATGTGCTCTTTGGTGGATTATATGAATTCAAAATGACGGTTACTTTATTGCGGTTATACACTGTAGGGTCGGTTCTTTCACAATTATTGATAATGTATCAATGATGGGCCTCCTGGATCATGTCTCTTCTTTCACAGAACTTACTCACCTGGCTATTCAAGTGAAATCAATGTGAAGATCGGCCCCTCTCACATGACCATCTGCTTGTAGCTCTTTACAAGGCCGTCTCAAATGGTCAGGATAGAGTTTTAGCGGGAAATGCAATGCACGGGAAATGCATATTACAATCACAACTCTTGGAGAGTAAATGCATCTAGCATTTCATCACAAATAGCCTCGATTGGGAATATCATCTTTGGAACGACTGCATTCAAGCCTTGTTTCAAAAGAAGAAGAACATGAATGGTTCGAGTATAAGGTGCCATGTTGTTGAAATAAAAACAGAACAAGATCTCTTCTGCGGTTACAATATGAAGAAGATTCGAGTAAATGGTATATATTTGTATCATCATGCATGAAAAAAAATTGTCCGAGTTTATTCTGCATTAGACAAAAATATAGTATCGCTTGTCAAGCTAGGTATCTTGCTATAGAACATGGTAGAATCATCCACAGTGACCATAGTCTCCTTCTTGTACAATACAAGTCTCGCCATCAGGACAATCGTCTAATCCAACTATACATGCTCTGCCTTTCAAAAAAAAAAAAAAAAAAAAAAAAAAACGATGATTGAGCTTGAGAAATCGAAACATGGTGTTGAGCTTACCTGCAGCATTCGTTGTTGAAATCAAACTATATAATAAAAACATAAATACAAAGAGCTTGTTTCTGTTGCAAATCATGATTCAAAAAAAAAATGTGGTAGTGAGAGAGAGAGAAAGAGAGGGAGAGAGAATTAAACAGATGTCCTTTATATATTACTGCTGTTGTGGTATTATATGCTGCTTTCAGATCACAAGAAGAACAAGAGAAACTTGATTAAAATGGAAAGAAACAAATTGGTTCCAACACAAATCAAGAAGCCTCCCCCCGATGTTTATGCCAACCCTCTCGGCCTTGGTTTATGTATTGGTATTTCAACTGAGGTGGTTGTTTAATGATGATATCTCACATTACATGTAGGCATTGTTTGATGCTTGTTGGCTTACTACAGTAGGATTCCGAAAACGTCACAGAAAAAGAGAGGGACAATGGGATTTGAAGGTCATGGCGCTCTCATTTGAGTGTTGCGCGTTTGCATCCATCTGTATTCTTTTGTCATCATGGAAGCATTCAAATCACCCACTCGCCCAACCTCTCAAACAACGGCATCATTGTCAAATTACGTAGATTATACCCCAAGACGCATACAGACATCATCCATCGATCACAACGCAATTAAAGAAGTGCCAAACAACATCAATTATGCCAAACAGAGACGATCCAACTTTTACCATCAAATTGCATTAGAGGCGGATGAGAACTTTGATGAGAGATCAGACTATATGGACTCGCCAGCCGTGAGGCGTATCTTTTCCATCGACGAGCAAGTGATTAACGTAGAGGAGGATCCACCTTTTCATGCATCGCATCCATCAAGACCCCCATTACCGCCATTTTCACAGTAAGTTGATGAAGGCAAGCAACTAGTCGTTTCTAAAATAACAAACATTTTATTCTGCTACAAAGACGACCCAATTGGACCATCAGCGATTTTGCAGTTGGACATAATCTAGGCATGGGCAGGTTTGGTTCAGTGTATCTTGCCAAAGAAAAACGATCTGGACAACTAGTAGCGCTCAAAATCCTCAAGAAGCAAGAGCTAGAAGAAGCTGAAGTAGTTCCCTTCCTGAAGCGAGAGATCGAAATCCAAGGACATCTCAAGTAAAGTACGACATTGCTGATTCACATAGGGGGGCTATTTTTAACATGAATTCTCGGGTAGTCATCCCAATATCACTCGACTCTACGGCTACTTTCATAATCAAGAGAATGTCTACCTTGTTCTCGAATATGCCGGCGATAGTGATTTGTATACATGTTTAGAGTCATTTAAAAGATTCAGCGAAGCCGAAACTGTAAATGTAAATATAGCCCTATAGAGACTTTGGCCTTTGCAAATGTGTGGCTGATCTTTTTCTTTATTATAGTATGTCCTGGAAATAGCAGATGCTTTGACGTATATGCACAGGCTTGGCGTGTTCCATCGAGACATTAAATTGGAAAACAGTAAGGCATCTGGGACAGACTCGCATGAATGAATCAAAAAGATGATTGATCCTTGGCAGTATTAATTAGCAAAGAAGGGAGCCTAAAAATAGCAGACTTTGGCTGGGCAGTTTATGATCCAAAACCACGGTAAAACTCAAACATGTAGCATCAATATCAAGCTAATAGATGAGCTCAATAGACGCAGTACATTTTGTGGTACATTGGATTATTTGCCGCCAGAGATGATCAAGAGAGAGACACACAATGAGTCTGTGGATGCCTGGGCCTTGGGTGTTCTCTGTTACGAGTTGCTGGTAGGCAGACCACCGTTTGAAACAGACAAAGTTGCGCCCCAAGATCTAGAAAAAGCCTACAGACGAATCGCTGAAGCTCCATTAGAGTTCCCCATTGATATCAGCGTGCATGCTCAGAACTTTATCTCCAAGCTGCTTCAAAAGGACCCCTCGTTGCGTATGAAGATGTCGGATATAGAATCAGACCCTTGGATCAAGTCGTTTCATATGATGAATGTTTAATGTAGGCTTGGGTGTTTGTTTATTAAGTAGAGAGGGTTTTTAAGAGGAGAGAGAGATATAAATGCGATTGAAATATAGAGAACCAAAAAATAAAAATGATGGAGAAATATAGAAAAAAAAGAGAAGAGCGAAAGGGATATTTACATGATAATTTGAGGTTCAGTGATGTTTGCTGAAATGGTTTTGTGAGGGAGAATGGATCCACCATTGACATAGATCTCATCGCTAATGGTAACATCATCACCCAAGACTGAGCAGCCTTCTAATCTGGACCAGCGGCCAATGGAGGAATGCCATCCGACAATGCTCGATTGAACCCAGGCGAAATCCTTGACCTTGGCGCCCTCCATGATAACACAGCGTTGAAGACGGACACCATCACCAATGACAGCATTAGGGCCAATGACAACATTGGGACCGATGCGGCAATCCTTACCAATCTTTGCAGAGGGATGGACAATCACATTGCCCTTATACACATAGTCCAAGTTGGGGTTGGCGAGCTCTTGAGGCTTGCTCTTTGCCAAATGAGAGAGGTAGAGACAGGTACCGGTCAAATAATCCTTGGGCTGACCGACATCCATCCAGAAACCATCCAAATCAAATGTATGAAGTTCGCCGTCTTTGGCAATATTGGGGAAGATTTCCTTTTCGATTGAAGTGGGTTTCAACTAAATTTATACAGCCAAGATTAAAATCACGCGATTCCAGACTCGAAAGAATGTTGTAAATCTTACCTCAATACGTTCCAAAACAGAAGGGTTGAAAATGTAGATACCAGCGTTAATCTTGTTGCTGATGAATTGCTGGGGCTTCTCCACGAATCTCTCAATCTTTGATGATTCAGCGTGGTTGACGACGACACCGTACTTGGAGGGATCATCGACTTTGGTAACCTGGATACATGGAGCACGTGTTTAGTGGATGTATACACACCAACATGACAGGCAAATGGGCTACTTACAATGATGGTGCCTTCGTTGCCGTGAGACTGATGGAAGTCTCTGATTTGCTCGAATGGATAATCACAGATAACATCACTGTTGAGGACAAAGAAGGGAGAGTCGTCCTTACCAAGGATCTCTCTAGCCAAAGCCAAAGGACCAGCGGTGCCAAGAGGCTCAGTCTCCACAGAGAAAGTGATGGTGACGCCATATTCCTGTTCATACTCTTTCAGAGCAGCAACCATGATTTCAGGTCTGTAGTTTACAGCCAAGACAATGTCGGTGACACCAGCCTAAAATAATGTTGCTATTTAGAGACAATGGTAACGTTTTCTCTGAATGTCCAAAATACCTTTGCAAGACTTTCGATTTGATGAAGAATCATGGGTCTGTTGGCAAACTCAACGAGGGGTTTAGGGAGAGTGAGGGTAAGAGGTCTGAGACGAGTACCAAAGCCTGTGAAAAAAAGTAATAAAGGCCTAAGTCCCACCTTGAAGGCTACAGAGAACACACTGCTTCCACTTACCACCAACAAGAATAAGAGCCTTCATTTTTTTACAAGAGATATGAGATGAATCAAAGAAAAGAGGAAAAGAGAAAAGAAAGGAGAAAGAAAGGGAAATCTTGGAAAATGGATCTATTTTATACCTATTCTGTAGCACAGACCCTTTTAATCAAATGAAAGAAACCAAGCTCAGAAAGAAACTAATATCACCCAATTACATAGTGTCACAATTCCTTCTTTATTGAGCATCCCTCTCTCTCTCTCTCTCTCCCAAAAAGCCTTGCAGATCACTTGCTTGCCTCCACGGCCATGGACTCGACTGCTGCACAAGAGCTCAAGCGCACGTACCGTATCATACAAGACAAATTAGCCGCATGTCAAAAGCAAAAGCGGTTAATTGTGCAAAAGGTAGCAGAGGCCAGCCCAAACCAGGCGTACACAAGACAATAACTGACACGCGTTTCTTTGCTTGTTGTAGAAAGCTGTAAAAAGAACGTTGCTGCAAGAATCACAGCATGTATTACAAAACCACCTTGTTCATGCACTGACTGAGAACATGCCCAGAAAGCAGTGCATCTCGCTGGACAATCAGCAGCAGCAGCACACGTTGATGCCCATCGTGTCTTCTGCTGCCTCTAGCCATAGTCGGATCCAACCTACCACCACCACAGCAGAATCACAGCAACAGCAGCAGGGCTGTGAGATGGTGCAATGCCGTGGATGGATCATGGACAGACGGGTCTGGCTTCAAGCAACATGCCACGTAACAGCGTAAGAATTGTACATGTAAACAGATTGCATTTAACCTTAAATTTGCATACCTGTACACAGACACCAACAAGCCAGCGTCCAGCACGCACGTCTCTGCTGCCTACCCAACAGATTCCTGCCTGAAACGACATGTCTCAACAAATGCAACCATGACGAATACCAGCGCCTGTTTCTCTGCTTTGATTTATTGCCTGATACCCGGGTGGAGGACATCCAGTCGACATTGAGAAGCTATTGCAGCTACCAGCAGGGAACACAAACACTGTTTACAGAAACGTGTTTGATTGAATGGCTTGATGGAAAAAATTTATCATGGTTTGGTATGTGTGTGTGTGTGTGCTCTATTTGTGTGCGAAACGGGCTGTTAAATATTTGGGTCATGTTGCTAAAAATAACCTCAACCAGACTCGTTGTCGATCTCCACCAGCCAAGTGATACTCCACGCTTATTTCCCGTGCCAAATTAGCGTGAAAAATGTAGATGCTTATCATTTCAATCAACTGATGAAACACAGCCAGGTATATTGTAATTTCCAACTCTTTTTTCATTAGCCATCTAACACACATGCAAGCCTCTCAACGACCAGTTCTCCTTCATCCAAGACCACTGTGTGCTGATCCAGCTCAGGGCCAGCTCATCTGCTACCATCTACGCTCTAAAATACACAACTCTATCTTTTATTGTGGGTGTGCTGGGCAGCCAGGCTGAAATGACATCAATCACCAAAGATGCTACTCGAAATTTAGTCGTGTCCACAAGCGAATATTATGTGTCACCAAATTACAAAACTCGTGCAAAAGTCTCTTTAATGACAAGCCAATTAAACACTATTTAAAGTCTCTTGTCTGAATGCCTCCAACACTCTCTTGGCTTTACCCTCCTTGATTGAATCACGTGCCTTGGAAACACCATCCTTAAAGTCGAGAGCAACACCAGACACCACTAGTAAAGCAGCTGCATTCAGCAGGACAAAATCCAAGATGGGGTGGTTCTCTTCCAGCTCGTTGTTTAGTAGTTTAGCCAATGTCTCTGCATTCTCAAAGCAATCGCCACCCTTCACCTCGGACAAGGGATGTGTCTGTAATCCGAAATCACGGGTAGGATGTAATGATCCCACTGTAATGTCTCCACTGCCATGAATTCTCCAGTACTATCACACAGTATGAGATGACTGAACCCTCTCCCCCGCTACTCTCCACTCTGACTTACATTTGTCTCGCCAGCTGGACTGATCTCGTCTAATTTCTCTGATCCACACACAACCAATGCTTCCTTGACGCCAGTCAGCTTGAGCGCATTTGCCATCAGTTCTCCAATTTCAGGTGAATGGACACCGACCACCACACGCGCAGGATGGGCAGGATTTGACATTGGGCCCAGCATATTGAACACGGTAGGCACGGCAATCTCCTTTCTTAAGGCTGCCACATGCTTCATGGCAGGATGGTATGTTTGTGAGAAGAGAAAGCAAAAGTTGGTTCTGTCCAGGATACCAGCCACCTGGCTTGGTTCGACCTGTGCGATTTGACATCCGTGTGCCTCCATGAGATCCGCAGAGCCTGATTTGGATGAGGCTGCTCTGTTGCCATGCTATCCCAAAGAGGTGTCAACAGCGCTGCTTTTCGCACTCTCTCTCTCTCTGCTGGCCCCGTGCTTACCTTGGCTACTTTGGCTCCTGCTCCTGCTGCAACCACGGATGCTGTGGTGGATACATTGTATGTGTCATGTCCGTCGCCGCCTGTGCCCACGATATCGACGACATTGCCGCTCAAATGCTCATAGTCTGTGTAAGGCACGAGTCTCGCATGACTACGCATGGCAGTGGCACAAGCTGCCACAATACGAGGATCGTTGTCCAGGCCTTGCAGCTTGAGCGAGACTAAAAAGGCGGATATTTGGCTGGGTGCGGCAGATCCCTTCATGATTTCGTTGATGGCGTGTTCAGCATCCTGGGGTGTGAATTGGGTTGGCTCGTGGATTAGCTTCTTGATGGTGTTTTTCATATGGGTGGACAATGGCTTTATTTAAATTAAAAAACAAGGAGAAAAAAAAAAAGAAGCAGTAAAAAAATTTTAGATTATCAAATAAAGGGGGGGAGGAGAAGGATTCGCTTTTGGTCTTTTTTGAACATTTGGTTGGGAGGGCGGAGAAACACTATATAGGATGAAAGGTGAGTCATTTTGCTTCATCGCTGCTGCTGCTGTCCATCATGGTATTACAATCAACACTTATAAAACGCTGAGCACGGGAATTTTACTGCTCGGGTGGATTGGCCAGACGCACTGTTTTGTGAGATGATGTTTAGCTTTTCTTCTGGGTCGCACGCTGCTGCAATTATGTAAACTTACGATAGAAATTAAATGCCACAGCAATGATCAGAAAAATACATAGAACGGTAGGACCAACTCGATCGTCGTACGGCGCTGCCTCTCTATTTCTAATTTTGGTGGCTCTCCAATGAAAGGTATACAATGCATAAAGCATGACAAACATGGCTGTCACTGTAAACAGCATGGCCGATAGACGGCTGATGCGATCGCCAAAGTTCAGCAATCCAATGGCCAATCCACCCAGCACCACGGTGAAATTGAGCCACGACAGAAATGTACGTTCATTGGCAAAGAACACTTTAGGCTCAACTCGAACGGGTAATGCAATTCGTTTGCCTGCGGGTTCTAGTAATGGCTGCGAAGACATGATGATGTGTACTGTATATGAGATGGGACAAAAAGGAAAGAAAAAAGAACAAGAATGAGACATTTGACATTTTGCTCAGCAGCATTGGCTTTGTGACTCTACACAAAATGCATTGATATGAGACATGGCTGTTGGATATTAGAGTGATTTGGCACATGATTTAGGCGGAAGCAAGATGTTTCGGACCTCTTGTAGAGCTCATTGGCATCTATAGCTACTGTCGGAACCATCATGTATTGATTGTGCCAGTGCCCAAGAGTCGATCAGACCATGAGTGGATGCAGGATTGCAATTCAGGCTGATCTTTTGTATACAGTCATAACTCGATTCAAGAGCCTCAAAGCATGAACAAGGTCGTAAATAATCGTATGGAGCACCTCTGATTAGACTTAAATCGCACAATTATAAGAACCTTTTTTATTGTTCATCAGATATCGCCAAAATCCCTCTCGATGCGGCTCAGAAAAAGCTGTCATCTGGACCCAAAAAAAACAACGAGGAGAGATCCTTGACATGTATACTCAAATGTCAAATTTCAAAATGCAACAGCACGCAATCGGAACCTACATGGTACTACCGACAGAGATTGAGTGTAGCAAAGGCACTTTTAGACGTCTATAGTGTCTTTTACTGTACAAAAGGGTAGCTGCTAGGGCAAAATGCAGCCTGGGCTGGGATTGAATTTTAGAGGCTCCTCTGATCTCCCAGATCAACAAAAATGGACATCCGAAAACCTTTCAGGGCCAATTACACAAGATTCTTCTACTCGAACAGCAGGTATTTCTCTACTCTTTTGCATGTAAAATTGAACGAGGAATCCAATGGTGCTAATTTCAAATCGATTCCTTTAGTTTGTGGAGAGCAACTGTCAAAAAATGCAAAACGCGTTTTTGGAGGAAACGTCTACAAACACTATAGTAAAGTGGTCGCAAGACACTTTTACATGCTCCAATGCGCTTCTACGATTGTTTTGAGCATAGGAATACCATAATAGAAAACTTCATTTTCGAAGTGAAAACGTCCATCATTCAAAATCATCGATTTTTCCCTTGCTAGTACAGGGCAAAATTTTCCAAAAATCGATGATCAACTCGATCCCCTAAAAATTGCTGAAAAGTG
>JAXQGS010001347.1:0-10081 GCA_037040325.1 Mucor sp. M7501 | reverse complement strand
CAATTGTTTTGAGCATAGGAACACCATAATAGAAAACTTCATTTTCGAGGTGAAAACCTCCATCATTCAAAATCATCGAATTTTCCCTTGCTAGTACAGGGCGAAATTTGCCAGAAATCGATGATCAACTCGATCCCCAAAAAATTGCTGAAAAGTAATTCATAACCTAATGTCAGGTCGTAGAACATGATAGCACCTATTTTGAAGCCGATATTGTGCTTTGTTGGCGAGATACAAGCGATCTAAACCCTTGATTTTACAGTGGTAAATACATTTGAGGGCTGCTCACTGAACATTGCGCTTATTAACATCTGATGTAATGGTCT
Source organism: Mucor sp. M7501 (assembly GCA_037040325.1). Classification (NCBI taxonomy): domain Eukaryota; kingdom Fungi; phylum Mucoromycota; class Mucoromycetes; order Mucorales; family Mucoraceae; genus Mucor; species Mucor sp. M7501. Next base: position 9,755 of record JAXQGS010001347.1, on the reverse strand, counting down.
GTAGTTTATCATCTAGCCAAACAGCGCATTATTAAACTCTTTGTTCATTGAAAAGCGTAAAACTTTCAGAGGATTTCTGCACAGATGTACCCAAAAAGCGTGCCCAATATTCAAAATCGATGAAAAAACTGTTCTTGTAGCAGGTATCGAATCGATTGACTGGCATCGTGTCGTTTGACGGATGAGCGAGAAGGAGAATGTCTCTTGCCCAACTCTGACATAGCTTTCCTTTACTGTTAGAAACCACACATCGTCCAACAGATCAACAGAATTGATTTATTTTGTAATATTCAACATTGCATTATTTGGGTAAGCCCAAAGTGCTGATGTATGATCAGTCTCAGTGATGGTACTTTTGAGATCGCAATTCCCTTTTTAACACCATCAGAAGCGATCATTGCATTTGTGATGAGAAGAAAACATCATTGATATTGGCTTGGTATTAGCTATTTCTGTTAGATGTTCCCCATTCCATCTGCCATATAAAATTTATATGTTTATGATGCCATTAAACACCCAAATGTGTTGTGCATATCAAATTCATCAAGCAGGTGGTATTTTGAGCCACAACATACATGGTATGTGGATGGCATAAATTTCACTACCATGAATGATATGCTCAAAGTAAATTCTAATTCATCAGATCAGTCTTACTTCTCCCTAAACAATGAAATAACCAATAGACTTATTTCCCAGATCAGGTGAGCTTGTTGGATGTCTCTAAAAACCTTTCGGAAAACGTATAAAACTTTTCTTTTTTTGTATACCTGCATTATTTATTTTGAAAATGACAGACAACAACCAGAGCTTATATACAGTCGATATTCCTTTAGAGGCGACAATGTTTGGCAATTCTTTTCCTGATTCTAAGGAGTTAGTCCAGCGTCTAAAGGCGTGGGCTTTAACGAACAAGTTTGTCTTGGTCATTGCAAAGAGTGACGACAAAAGGGTTCATCTTCGTTGCAAGTTCGGACAGCAATGTCAGATCAAAATCGAGGAATCCGAAAGAAAGCGATCAAGAAAAAGCGTTAGGCGAGGGTGCCCTTTTATTCTTAAAATTGCCAAGTCTTCTAAAGGAATCTGTTTCCTGAAACATCAAGACATATTAAAAAACGAACATCAGCACAACCACAACCTTTCGGTGGAAACTGCCGCTGCCACTTTGCCCAGCACCGCCACTACTCCCATCGTTATCGCATCTCCAAGAACCGAATGGAGAGCTAGCACCAAGCGTGCCATCGACGAGATTACAAGGGACATTGACGAGACCACACGAAAGCTTGAGGAATTGAAGAAAAGACGCAGCCACCTTCAAAGAGCAATGGAAGCCGTACCTCCTATGTAATATCCCTCATCCTCTAATAATAAAGTCTACCACCTATACCACCTTTTCCCATTGTTTTAATTTAGGACATCATTAAAACGATTCAGCTAATATAATTAGACTTCAAGGGAAGCCTTTTCCACTGTTCATCAGATATGGCCTATCCCTGTCGATGTGGCTCAGAATGCCATAGCAGAACATCTCACCGAAGCCTAAAGCGACATGTAAAAAGCTTGGATCGAATTTGACACTGCCTCAATTCTAGATGTGTAGTGCAAATGATCAAGCTATGCTTGCTACTTTGAGACACATATACCAGCAAAGGCGAAAGATTTGCTAATCAGAAACGATGCACCATGGCTCTGGGGTGGATTACAACTCGTTGCGTTCCTAAAGAAAGACGCTTCACCCAAAATCAAATACCATCTAGCTTGTTCAAAGCCAATAATGCATCAGAAAGCGCACTGCGTCAATGGTTGGCCATTTGAGCTTAATTGACCTTTTCAGCTTTATCGCCACCCAATGATTGTATTTATCTGAGGCAAACGTCCTCACGATGTGAAGCAACAATGGTGCCACGACTGGCTTCATCTTTTCTACTGATAAAACAGGGGGCAGGCAGGTTATGGCTTTTTCTGTGTAGTAATAGAAGTAAAATGGTGCAACTAGCAATAACCTTTATTTAGTGAATAGGTGCAGTTTCAAGCTTACTCAAACCCGCACTTTCTGCCATTGCAAGTACATTGGCGTAGGGTTTATCCAAACTAGGAGGCAAACTTTGCTTAAAGGCATCTGAATTCATCCAATCCAGACCATGCTGAAAGATATTGGCTGCACGGTGATCCCCTCCTTCGATGGTGCCCATGCATGCGTGCAATGTAGCTCTCTTGGAGCTCTTTTCATAAGCAGCACGATGGAGGATGTTGCTGTCGTAGAAAACAGACTGTCCAGGCTTCAAATCCACCTTGAGCATGCCAGGCATATTATGGCTTTTGGGGTCATGAATGGTAATATGACGCTCTTCAGGTGTTCTCACTCTGCGATGAGAGCGTGGTACAACATACAGACATCCATCTTGGTACAATGCTCTATCAGTACATCCGGGCTTATTAGCATTTTTCCCATGTGGTAACAAAGCGACTTACGTATTCCATTGAGTGCCATAGTGGGGGATAGTCAATATCTCTCGTTCCTTCTCCTCATCAGTCTCGGCAGGCACTGAATCTCTGTGCCATGTCAGGTCGAAATCAGAGTCTTGAGGATTGATCAACAGATTAAACAACTCTATCATGTACAACGGTGCGTTATATATTGCCTGTGTTGATATACCTTGTGCAATGACTTACCAAGCTGCAATTCATCAGGGTTTGTTCCCAATAATTGGCATACAGCCTCTTGCAATCGGGGTGATCCATACCATTCAGCAAACACTGGCTCCTTCAGTTCAGGATGCATCAAATGCTGAACGCCCCAGACATCAGTGCCCTCTGTCCAAGGTGGAAATTGCGTTCCTACCAGACGACTTTTGGGAACATGGTTTAAGTCAAATCACTACTATTTGTATTATGGCAACACTACGTACCGGTACTTCCAATCTCCTTGACGAGCGCGATCAACAACTCGGTCGCATGCTTCAACTAGATGGCTAAAGGTTTCTTTTGGAATGAGGTTGTCAATGATAACGTATCCTTCCGTCTGAAGCGCCTCTTGGATGGGAACACCGTTGGTATCAGTAATCATTTTGTAATTGTAAACAAGAAAAGAAGAAACATGATTGTGTACAAGAATCAAGACCCTGATTTAAACTATTTTCACACGTTGCACATATTAGGGTAATCATGCCACCTATTTCCCTATTATAAACCCTGTGCGATTTGGCTGCGAATCATCTGTCAAATGTTGCACCTGGACCGTCATTTCAGGGAATTTCACGAGTGACTCAAGCGTTCCTTTCAGATACGAATTCGCAGTGCAAAGAGCCACTTTATTAGCAGATGATAATTTTGTGCGCTAGCTCTAAACCCACAGAGCAGACATAGTCCACAATCGTCTTTTTAAACTTGGCAGACGATTCAAATTTGACGATACATGTTACAGGAGCAATCCTTCCCTGTCCAACCATCACAAACACCTTCTCCAAATCATCTTCAGTGACCGATGCGGGGTCTACCCATCCTGGCGGATAGTTCCTTGATGGTGTGGGATCAGCAAATGTAACAAACGATACGCCTTGGTCAAACTTGGTTTTGAAATCTTGAATTGGGTGCCATGTATAGTCCATGGGATCCAACAAGTCAGACGGCTGATACTGCCCTTTGTAATTCATTTTGGGACATGAATCTATGTAGTATCCTAGTGAACTTATATCAGCATTCCACCGCGACGAGCCTCTATTTCCTCCCACTCACCCATATAATAATGCTGTAATGTGTCCACCTTTTCGGAAAACTCTTGCACCAGACTGATTTCTCTGAAAACACTGTACTTTCCCAAGCCTAAAAACGAGTAATCTGGATCGTACAAAAAGTAAACCGAGGACACGCATTTGGGGAGTATGTCGATAACCGCTAATGCAATAAGCTTGCCATCTACAATGTATTTCTGATGAAATGAGCCGAATCGCACATTGCTGGTATCATGCTTCTCCAATTTCATAGGTGAATCGACCAAAAACCTCTTGAATCCGCCTTCAGATATATCCTCCTCCTTGTCATGATGAACGCTCGCTTGGTATTTTGCATACAGAGCAAACTTTTCCTTTGTGAACGAGGCAGGCTCGAGCTTGATCTCCAATGCGTATTTGCTCTCTTGGCTGGCATCCTCTGGTTCATGTACAAGGTCTCTCAACGATTTCACTTGAACGTAATTGGACGGTTTGTTGACAGGTTTATCACTGTTGGTGCTGGAGATGGTAGGCTTGACTTTTGGATCAGGGTCCCAAGTTCCTTTGATATATCGATTGAATTTATGAATAATCTTCTTTTGGCTTTTGGTGGTGCTGAATCGATTGGTATCTAGTCTGCATTGCCTGTAAGCACAAGCACACACGCTTGATCCCAATTTCACCCAGCTTACCTGATTGTGTATTGAGGACAGCAGCTCTTTTCCAGGTCTGGCTTGTACAGATATTTGCCAGATCTCCTCCAGCCTCGGTCAATCAAGTCTTGGTAGTCCTAGAGTTCGTTTAGTATGTCATCATCTCCATTGGTGTATGGATCCTTACTGAACAGGTCATGGAATGGGCCCATATACCAAAGGATATCGAGGTGTCCTTTCCTTTGCAGTAGCCACAGTCATGTTCACTAGGGCCAGCAATCGATATCATTGTCAATCCAAAGTCTTCTAGGTCGTCCTCCTCCTCCTCTTCCTCTTCGCTACTAGTGTCGTTGTTTCTGCTCATGATAATGCCACGTAAAGAATGCTGAACAAAGCGAGCAAAAAGCGACTCGGAGCATCAATCAAACACACCTTTTTATATGCGGGCAAAACTATATAAAAAGGGTCACTGTCCATGAATTTTGGTATTGACTATTTTTCTTTGTTCTCTTTCATGTCAGCGCCTATCTATATCAAGGAAGGAACACCCAAACAGGGCCTTGTTCAAGGTATCACGCTGAATGGTTGGACCATCACAAGCAAGAAGGCATCCATTTGCAATTCAAATGAGATGGAAAGGTAAGGAAAGCTGATGACAAGATGGGCAAATGCACTCAACCGCTGTTGCAAAGAATTCAAAAGAACTTTGGCCTACCACCACCAGAGATGGTGTTTGGCAACAACCATGTCACTGTAAAGCATGGCGAGTTTGAACTCGTCTTTGGAGCCTACGATGCATTGGCGTTGGTGGATACAAGCTCTACAAGTAGTGAAAAGATCAAGGTCGCCTACTCTGAAGAATGGACTAGAAAAAGGTGCGTACGGTTCTTGAATTGATTGATCTCCTTTTGATCTGATAAGAAATGCCTCTCTCCCCCCCCCCCAGCTCTGCCAACCACACAGATGTCAAAGACGTTGTCAAGCCATACGACTGGACCTATACAACTGACTATCAAGGCACAACCAGCACCAAACTAGAGATCAACGACGGGCCATCGCTTATCGACATGGACCTCCTTCGCAAGCAGGATCCCATTTTATTTTACGACGAAAACATCTTGTACGAGGATGAGCTGGCTGACAATGGCACTGCCATGTTGACGATTCGATTGGTATAGTATAGATTTGCTTATGGAAACGGAATCTTTTTATTGATAAGCGGCCTGTTAGAGAGTGATGCCTAGCTGCTTTTTGGTCTTGCAGCGATTCTTTTTGCGGGTGGATGATGTGCTGTTCAGAATCAATGACACTAGACTATACCACGAATTTGGAAAGGAGTATTTTGTGCGTGAATACACATCCAAAGAGGTCCACTACAACGAGATCAGACAGGTGAGTGGCACGCACATGTGGCAGGCATGTCATGTACTGATGATGTGTCTATACAGAAACTGGGCAGAGGCGATATTTCACTGCTGAACGACCAGAATTGGGTGTCGTCAGTCATGCCAGATGAGCCCATCATTTGTAAAAGAGAGAAATTGTTTGTAAAGTAATATAAGTTTATATACAGTATGCTATGGCTATGGACATGCTGGTTTTTTATATACTCGTTCGCTATCATTGTAGCTGTTTACATCAATCTCGTCTCCATGCTTGTCTATCGACAAATGCCGAGCTCTTCTTCTCACTGGCGGTGCGAGTTCCTCCTCTTCTAAGTCGTTGTTTGCGCTATGCTTGGCAAGCTCTTCATGCTCCTTTGTCCAATGCGATAGCAGTTGATCGCCGTAGTGTTGCAGCTCCTCTATAGACACAAACAGTGCGAAATCGTTGATTGACAGAAACTCCAGCTCCAGCATGTTTAGTTCTGATACGGGCAATCCTCCAACCTAGAATGAGGATGATAAATTCCCTGCCATGTGTGTGTGTGTGTCTACCAAAGCGTCATGGATACCTTTGCGTATCGAGTGTTTGTGAAGAACACATCGGAATACAGTTTGCTTGCTACCATTACGCCAGAGATGATGAGGCGGTGAATATTGTACGAGTCGATGCGTAGATTAGCTGCACGCGTGTTGGTTGATTTTGACATACGATCAAAGTACACCAACAATGCTAGGAAGCATTCATTGGCGCAAGGGCAGTATTTCAGTATACGCGTAAGATAGGCGTATATGGATATGCTTGGTATCGAGCGAGCATGAAAGCAGGTCGAGTAATGGCTTGTGCTTTTTCGTCTCTCGCCAGTGTGTGGTGAGATGGGTGGTTGCTGCTGCTGCTGCTGCTGCTGCTGTAGACTATCGTTTGCTTTAATGACCTTTTCCAACAGAAATGTCATCATTTTTATGGTATCTTTGGTGGGGAATCTCGCCAAGTCGTATTTCGATGCATCTGCAGCGACAGTAGGAGGTAGTTCGCTCATTTTTTAATGTGTTGTATGGAAAAATGGAAAAGAGAAAAAGAACACACATTCTGCTCAACAAACAATAAGCAACCAAAACGGCTACAACTGAGTTTTTATTACTGGAATCTTTTCAATCTCTCTTCTGCCGCTCTGGCACGCTTCTCTCTCTCGAGACGCATGCGGGCTTCAGGTGTCATGTTGGCTGTGTTGATCACTGAATCACCTCCCAAGGGTCGCACAATAGGCATCATGTTGTTCTTGGCTCTGGTTGCTTGCAGCTTTTCGAACCTTGCCTCCTCTTCCTTGGCTTCTCTGGCAGCCTCCATCTTTTGACGCTCTGCATCGAGCAGGCGCTTCTTTTCTTGCTCCTTTGCCAGCTTCTTCTTTTCCTTGGCTAATTGATCCTGCTCTTGCTTTTCGGTCAATGGGCTTGGTACACGGCCCTCTTCCAGCCATTGCCACTTGTCGGGATAATCGCACATGCATCTTCTGAAAGCATTCCGAGTCTCCTTGTCTTTACTGACTTCGTAGGCTGTCTTTCCTGCATCGCTGACAATGGTTGGATCCGCATCGTATTCAGTCAATAGAGCCTTGACCAAGTCAGCTGCCCCGCCCACGCTAGCCGCAATGTGTAGTAATGTAGGGAAATGGTACAGATCTTCGTCGTCAGAGAGCTCTTCTGCGGGTAAAACGCCACTCACTGGTAGATTCATATGCTTCTCCAGGTAGGCCAATGTCACGGCTGTCTTGTTTTGTCGCACCAAACTCAACAGCTTCTCCAAATGAGGGTTGATTGTGTCCTTTTTCACTGCTGCTACTTTTTTGGTCGTCAATGTCGACCTCTCCAACAAATCCTTGGCCTTCTTTTCCTTCTCGATCCACTTTTGCTTGTATGTCTCTATCGCCTGCTCATCCACTTGCACCTCTTTAACAGTCGTCATTTCTGTAAACACTCGCTTCAATTCGCTGAGCGTGGGCCGACGGGTAGCAAAAGGAATAGACTTGACGTTGCTTGTGTCCAACACGGCGCCTTCGTAATTGTAGACCAGTTTGCGATTACCACTAGGCGCATGGACGAGCACCATTTCACTCTGAGCAATGTGTTGGTGCCACTGCGACAAGACTGCTCTCACTTCTTGCTGCAGAAGCTGCTCATTGTAGCGACGTATCTGAGCACCTGCTGAATTTGCAGCACCTTTTGCATTGTCGTTTGCCGATTGAGATCCACCTTGTTTGCGACGAGTTGTATAGCGGTGGAATGTTTTGTGCTGGATCAATTTGACGTCTGTCGTGCTTGCATTCACATCAATGACGCATCCTGCAAAATGACCGCCTCCCAGCATAATAATAGTCCAAGTTCGCTTTTTGCCCTTGTGCTGAGATCGCTGAAGTTGGGCTAATGTGCTGTTTTGTAGCAAATGTCGATAGACACCGTAGTGGCTGGAATCTTTGGTGGGAGTTTTGAACCAAGTGAGAGCAGAGTACTTTTTCATCACGGGCAGGACAATTTGCTTTGCTTCATTTGCAAGTTTCTCTTGCTCTTCTTGCTGTTGTTTTTGCTTGTCTACAATTGAGTCTAGGTCAGGACGTCTTTCGTTCTTGTCGTTCTCGATGCCATCTTCATTGTCGCTGTCTTCGCTCTCGGAACCAGATATACTTTCAGTGAGATCTATTGACAAGACACAATGTTCATTTCAGATTGCTTTTTCCAAGGGATACCATGCGCGCATACCTGTTAATAACGTCTCAAATTTTGATAAACTGACAGGCTTCACATCCAGCACAACTTTTCGTTTAATGTTATATCTATGCCAATCTGTGCTAAAGTGCTGGCGTTGTTCCTCTCGGTCTTGGAATGTAATAGCGCAAGTGTTGCAAGTCAATTCGTTTTCTTGGTTTGCAAGACGCTCTTCCTGAAGTTGTAAACGTTCCAAAGCTTTTGCGCTGATGCTGTCGTCTGAGTGCTGGTCATTCTCGGCAGCAAGGCCCCAGAGGGCTTCTGTGTCTTTCTCCACTGGCTCTAGTTGATCCAGCAAGTCCTTTGGTATATCAAACACGCAGATGGGTTGAGTCTGTTGTCGTTTTTTGCTCATGGTTGTCGCCAAATTTAAAAGTGAAAGAGAGAGAAAGAAAAAGATCTGGGTAGTCTGTTGGCTTTAAATATGCAATTGCTACTACTGTAGCTGCGGTCAACACATTTCTGCATTTTGTAATTAGCACCACATAGACTCATCCAGTCTATAATGAGCTCAACATTACCTCTTCTAAAAAATGAGTGTGCTTATTCATTCCCGTGTCAAGTGGTGTACATGTACTCTAAAAAATAATGATGCGCGATAGCATCAACTACAACGTAAAGCCATAGACCCCCAATCGCTGTCGCACTCATCCAAATCAATGAGATCACAATGAATTACAACATTTCTACCTTGAAATAGTTGCTAATTATCTATAGACACGCATTATTGATCTACTGCGCAGTCTACCGAAGTAATATCCCTACTCGACCCACATTATTTAGATGCATCTAAGCCTTCATCAATGCCGCAGTAATCTTCTTTATTGATCCATGCTGTCAGTTATCTCGTAAACTGTTCTCATTATTCAGCGTAGTCTAATTCGTGTTTGATAAATTCAACAAGCCATCCATTAGGGATTAAGCCTCCACAATATAGTAATAGGGCGACCACAATATCTTATATGTAAATGCCTCAAAAAGGACGTTAGCAATATAACACACTCGCACAACAAGTGCTAGAGCGCTTGTATATATAATAAACTTTATTGTCAAAGTACTATCATGTAGGACCAACAGCTTTGGCTAAACATCCAGCCAATATTCATATAGTAATCCAATGGCTTTTACTAGTAGCAGCTGCTCAAAATCAACAAATTCACAAGACTACAGATTTATCAACACCCACATGCTAGCTACAAGGAATCCAATTGCACAGGCCTAATTAGCGCAAAAAACTGATATAAGAACATGTT
>JAXQGS010001345.1:0-10363 GCA_037040325.1 Mucor sp. M7501 | reverse complement strand
ATAAAGGGGGGGGGGGGAAATCCCATTGAAAACAGTTTTACAAGAAGGATGATCCCTTATTCAAACAACACGGGCCACAATTTTGCCTTCAAAATGGACATTGCTTTTGAAACATTTGAGGGCCATGATTTTGCTTGTCATTGGAACCTCATGTCATAACCAAAAATCCGTCGTATTGCTCGTATCCTCACTATAACGGCACTCTCAGGCACAGATACACAAGTTCATGACAAAAAAGGGGCTCTAAAAGAAGACCATAGAAGGGGCTGCTGTATATTGTATTAATTATCATCAGCTAAAAAGGGAGGGGGCATCTCTTCGTCAGCATATCATAGTTTATTGTTGTAAAATAGCTCCTAAATCTTGTAAAAGATGCTCGGAAGAAGATGGCTATCAATTATAATGAGAATAGCCCCTTAAAAAACAAGGATCCCCACAGAGCCTGTATAAATTTGAAATCACAATGCCCTTTTGTTTCTTTCTCGTATATAAAATATTGCATAAATGACTTTTGATCATCGACCACCAGGCGAAGAGCACGATGAACACTTGATGTTCAATAACGACATGTTGCGTTGGTCATCTCAGCAATCGCCTTATCATCAACCACCACCACCACCACCATCATCACAGACAACGTTGGATATGCCACTGCAGGCAGTTGTATCATCAAACGGTAATACGCCTACAACGCCATCGCCAGCTACAGTCATTGTGCCATCATCTGCGCCTACTGCGAGTGCAGTTGCTACACCACTACCAACTGTCAATACTACGAATCCTGCCTTGGCTCCTCCTCCTCCCATGTTGGATCCTTCAAAGCAATATCACCCTGAATGGGGTGTTATCAAGGACCAAGATTTCCATCCATTAACCTTGAAGCATCAACGAGATCTGGAGAATTTGTACGTGGCAGGAACAGCCATTGCAGACTTTTATTTTTGGCAGGCCAATCTTGGAGGTTATTGCATGGCAGACATGGCGCAAGGTAAAACAAAACTTGTACATACTAGTATGATGAAATGCCCTTTTTAAACTTGTTTGTCATGGATATGCGCAGGTATTGTTGTTTCGTCTGAAGGTGCTTTCGTGTTGGAAAGAAAGATTGTAGAAGGTGCGCCACATCCAGGAAGAAGGAAGAAGAAGCGTGGATAAAGGTGAGGACTGAAGCAAAGCATTACTTGAATAGCATGATCACTAATCCATCATTATGGCCAGACAAAAAGAACGAAGAAAAACACATTTTATTACTACACCTATTAACTATTAACTATTGTTTTTTCCCCCTGCCATCTTGATGTTTTACTGCTATACGACTACTGTTGTTCTTGTTGCTGACGGATGGGAGCTATATTATATACATATATTATTATCTTACACTACTATGATTAAACTGAATATTTACCGAAATAAGGATGATTCATAGCTTCTTTGGCGGTAGGTCTATCTTGATGATCATATTGTAACAATTGGTCCAATAAATCAAACACTTCGTTTGACATGTATTTCTGGTTTTCAGTTGTAACGAATTTGCTCCAAGGCTTTACAGGGTATTTTCCCATCACTTTTGTAATGTGAGGGTGTAATTTCAAGTCGTATTTCTTGAGATATTCATACAGCTTGTCAGTACCAATGACGCGAGCAATCTTGACCAGTTGGTCATAGTTGTCTGCACCACTAAAGAAGGGTTCCTTTCTAAAGATCATGCCAGCCAACATACAACCAAAACTCCATAAATCCAAGCTGTAGTCGTAGAAATGGAAATCAACCAATAACTCGGGTCCCTTGAAACAACGGGATGCAACTCGAACATTGTATTTCTCTTGAGGATGGTAGAAATCAGCTAATCCCCAATCAATGAGTCGTAATTGTCGCTTTTCATGGTCAATCATGACGTTGTGGGGTTTGACGTCTCGGTGCATGATGCCCATAGAGTGAGAATAGTCGAGGGCTTTTAGCAATTCATACATGTAGAAGCGGATGTCCATGTCGGTGAATCGAGGATACAATGTTCTAAAGTCGATATTGTTGATGCTTTCGAAAATCAAGCAAGGCACTCGAGACTTTGCATTGTATCAGTCCATGATCTACAGGTACTCGATAGACACTTACCTCTGGATCACGCACTACATCTAATAAACCAATGATATTGGGTCCTCCTGTCAAGTTTTGCAAGATTTTGATTTCTCTCTTGATCTTCTTCTTCTTGACAGGTTTCAATACTTTGATGACACACTGCTGTTGGTTCAAAGCATTCACACCAGAGAACACCTCTGAATATTTTCCTCTGCCGATTTTTCTACTGATTTCATAGACGTCCTGCGATCTGATTGCGATTGTGTGTATCAATGATCTAATCCAACAAATCCCGAAGCTATAAAAAAATTGCTCTTACCCCCAAGTTACTTGAAGTTGCTCATAGTCATAATACTCCTTGGGCTTGTTGGTGTTGGCATAAGGATATACCTTTGCAATACTTGAATCAGCCATGATTTCAGTTTTTCCTGTTATTGCAAAAACCAGAAGCGAAAGGAAAAAGAAAAGAAAAAAAAATCAAGGCAAAAAAGGAATGCGAGAGTATAAAAAGTCATCTTATCATGATTTGAAGCCCAGTGAGTAATGGTGTATAGCAGTGGTGATGTGATTTATCATGGTTGATTTGTGTCGCTTGTACTCGAAAGGCTCAGGGCAGTATGCTGTGGAGATGATCTGTACTAGCGCTTGCTGTAGCATAGCTTTGGAGTGAAAGTTAAGTCGAAACATGATGGTGTTTGCATGTTAATGAAAACAACATTTTGTTCAAGCCTCATTGCAGCCTCCTTCTTTTCAAGATTAGCAATCTATACAAGACATTATGTGAGCAAGAACATTCATAGCTGCTGTGTATTCTTTGTTTGCACAAATCCGCAATTCCAGTTTCATCCATGATCCATCGTCAGCGGAATTATTGCAAATGAGAAGAATGATGCTGATCTCGGGATGCCAATCCAGATATACTCTTTACATTCTGCTTTCTGGAATAAACCAGGCTTTTAGATCAGATCTACTATGCAGTTTTCTTAAGGCTAATACAGACTGAACTATGAGCTGCAGCGTCAGGCTTTAAAGGATTCCAGTGAACATTTGATGGCCAAGTATACTATTGCTTCAACATCCTCAGCATACATTCAACTGCTTAAAACCTAGTAAAACGAATACTTCCGTAATGATATTCAAGCCTATAGACATCTTGCTCGCTTCAAAAGAGTTACATGTAGCTTATAGGCAGCTTGTATTAACCGTGTTGTTCGATTTCTCTATCACGAACCATGGATCAACGTGGTGAAAAGCAGTCAGTCAATCGAGCACACTGCTTTGGATGTGCGTGCACTTGTCAAACCGAAAAAAAGAGGAGCGCGGTCGCGTACTCGAACTAAAAACACCTATTCTTGATTTCATTTTATACGTTTTTTCTTCTTCTTTACTATTGCCACGTCTAAGAAATGTCTTCATCAGCCATGGAAATCGATTCTCAACCTGCGAAAGCAGCCACCACGTCAGCCTCAAATGAAGAAGATGGCTACATTTTACCTTGGTAATGACAATGCCTAGGATGCATGGATAATGAAAAAGACTGACGAAAATTCAGGGTTGAAAAGTACAGACCAGAGTACTTGAAGGACATTGTTGGCAACGAAGATGCTGTATCTCGTTTAGAGACCATTGCGAGAGACGGTAATTTACCCAATGTTATTTTGACTGTACGTAGTGGTGGGAGAGTGTGATGGAGATGCGATATTGACAGCCTCTGATATATATAGGGTATGCCTGGTATTGGTAAAACTACAAGTATCTTGTGTCTGGCTCATGATTTGCTTGGCCCTTCCTACAAAGACGCCGTTCTTGAATTGAATGCATCTGATGATAGGTAAACAGACACCACCACATACCTGCTTGCAACAGATGTATACTCACTCAATACAGAGGTATCGAAGTCGTCAGAAGTAGAATCAAGGCATTTGCTCAAAAGAAGGTGACGCTACCACCTGGCAAGCACAAGATTGTTATTCTGGACGAAGCTGATAGTATGACAGGTGGAGCTCAACAAGCCCTTCGTAGAACCATGGAAATCTACTCCAACACAACTCGATTTGCATTAGCTTGTAATCAATCCAACAAAATCATTGAGCCCATCCAATCTCGCTGTGCAGTATTGCGTTATACCAAATTGACAGACGCTCAAGTACTGAGTAGATTAGAGGAGATTTGTCGCATGGAAAATGTAAGTGTGGTGGTGGTGAGAAGGTGCCTGATGGAAAGCATGCACTGACATGATGGGGATTATAGGTTCAATCAAACGACGAAGGTTTAGAGGCATTGATCTTTACAGCTGATGGAGATATGCGTCAAGCCATCAACAATTTACAATCCACTCACTATGGTTTTGGATACGTTAATGCAGAGAATGTGTTCAAGATTTGTGATCAGCCTCATCCTGTTGTAGTTCAGCACATGTTGGAGCATTGCGGAAAGGGCAGAGTAGACGACGCTGTTACCTTGGTGGAGCAATTGTACGATCAAGGCTACTCTTCGTTGGATATCATTACCACCATCTTTCGAGTGACAAGAAATTACAACGAAATGAGCGAACAAATTAGATTGGATTACTTGAAGGAAATTGGGTTTACTCATATGCGCATCTTGGAAGGACATCAAAGCATCATCCAATTGTCTGGCATGATTGCCAAGCTGTGTGATTTAGCTGCCAAATAAATCAGTGTGTATAATGATGGGATCCGTAATAATAGTTGGTTTTGTCGTTTCGTCTCTTGTTTATAGCTCGCATAGAAGATGGATAGTTACCTGCCTTCTCTCTCAAGTGCTTTAGCATTCAATTAACACAGTGTATATGCGGATTAGCGTTGCATTGAAGACTCTGACAAGTTGCCTCGTCTTGAGCTTGCATAAAAAATCAGTGCATCGCCATCATCATCTGTCATGAAGCGATTTCCTCATAAAACTTACAGAGATTCCTGCTGCTGCTGATGAATGACTGTTTCAGCATAATTGAATTCGATTGCTTTATTAGATGAGCGCCAAAAAATCTTTTACTTTCCTACTTGTTTTACTCGACACGTTTACAAACCCTTCATTATACAATGGTAATATCTCAACCTTTACTGCATTTATGCCCTATATTAACCATCAGTACTTAGTCCGTCACTTTACATACTGATCTTGGAGATCTCAAAGTCGAAGTCTTTTGTGAATCTGTACCAAAAACCGCAGAGGTAAGAGAACATTTGAGAGCAACAGCTTTTTCGCAGCAGCAGGATACATGTACTCATGCTTGTAACAGAACTTTCTTGCATTATGTGCTAGCGGATATTACGATAACAACACATTTCACAGAAACATCCCCGGCTTTATGATCCAAGTATGTGTTTTATTAAGCATGATGACAAGTTTGACTAGACTAACACACAATGTTTGACTAGACGGGTGATCCCACCGGTACTGGAAAAGGTGGCAATTCCATTTGGGGCAGAAAGTTTAATGATGAGATCAGATCCACACTCAAGGTGAGCACAATGAACAACAGGAGATGCAACTGAACACTAATGCGAGATACATTAGCACAATGCCCGAGGCATACTGTCCATGGCTAATTCAGGCCCAAACACAAATGGATCCCAATTCTTCATCACCTATGCAAAACACCCTCATTTAGATACGAAATACACAGTATTTGGAAAGTAAGTAGTATACATTTTTAATGTCAAATAATCATTACAGCTTTTTTTTTGTTGCCATTCTTGCTGCTGATGAGAGAGCAAATCATCACTCACATCCATGTACTTTTTTTCAATGTAGAGTTATTGACGGCGCGGATTCGACGCTGGATGCCATGGAGAAGATCCCGATTGATGAAAAGAACAGACCTCTGCAGGAAATCAAGATTAAATCTATTACAATTCATGCTAATCCCATTGCCGATAAATCCTAGAATGTAGACCATTGCCAGTCAGCAGGAACAGATGGAATAGGATTGAATGCGCCTAGTAATCATATCAGCCTCTCTCATACACAAACACATTTATAAATAGTCGTTTATTTTTACCTTGATTATCCTTTTTGATGCTTATAGTCACCCCTTTCGACGACTGCATCGATTTTTGTGGTGCAACAATGTCTATACAGATGTTTTAGAATAAAAAACATCATTCACCATCGAGACCCTCACACACGCACACACAACTTACCATCTCTTCCCAATTCAGTGACTCCCTCCATTGCCTGTGGTTTGGGTGTCATGATGTTGCTGTCCTGTCGTTTTCTGGTTGTGGATTTATCGACTGGTGGCCGTTTCGTAGCATCACCGCCTCGCCGCACTTGGTCTTGCCACTGGATATAGTCGAGTGCACATTTATCACATCCCCTTGATAGCAGCCCCTTTGGATGAAACTGAGCATACTGATCCAGTCTAAAGTAATTCGAGCAATGAAGCGAGCAAAAGATGTCTCCACACTTCCGACAGTGATGTCTTCTTTCAAACAATCCAAACTTGGTCAGACATCCAATGTGCTCGCACGCAGTGGAGTCAGAGTCTCTCTGTTGCAGAGAGATGAGTCGCTTCATTTCGCATGGTGCGATACCGTAGGCCTTACCTTCCAGTGCTCTCTGGTGGGGGATCCTGTAACTTGATCAAATGTAAAGCTGCTATTGCTGTCTAATTTGGGCTTGGCGGATGATACTGAAACATCTAGTCCAGAATCGTTGTCGGATTCTGTTCGGGAGGATTGGCCTAATGTGAGATGAGAGGGCCTCTTCTTACGGGTCAGTGAATAAACATCCATTCAAAAAGGTTAAACTAGGCTGCTGTAAATGGAGGGAAAAGAGAGAAACGAGCAAAACAATTTTATAAGGACCTTCTTGTTGTGGTTGGTAATCCCTGTGCAAGTCCGCAGCCTGTGTATTGACTCTCTTCTGTTTGAAAAACCGCATTTGGTATCACATTATCCATGTGCTTTGTATACATGCACAGATGCAACGACAGTATCTAATTCTCATTTGTTTCTAAAGAGCACAAAAAAAAGGTACCGGCAATGAGTTACGGTTGAGGGGTTTCAGTGCACAGCGGTGTAAATTTTCCGTTGTAAAACAAGGGGTCAAAATCTAATAAGAAGCAACTGAGCACTGTGTCCCATCCACCAAGGTACACTGCCTGAACACTATGCGAATAGGGAGAGAGGGTCCACACATTTCGATATATAAATTCGGTCTTGTTTATTTGTACTCCCTTTCTCGCTTCCACATAGTTTTTACCATGGCAGATACCACTGTTCAGCCTACGCTACAAGACGATGCATCTACACTAAAGATATTGGCTAAAATCAAGCAACTGGAGGCCAGCCTGGCAAGTTGACATGCGGATGAGCTTGTTTGAATGTCATCAATGATTAACAACCCATTTTTTGTAGAATGCAAAGAACAGACCAGCCACTGCCCAAAGAAAGGTATGTTGAATGCAGAATGAAAATGCTTAGCATTTGAAACTAATGCTGATTATAGGACCAATTGTAAGGGCTGTCTCAGCATCTCTTTATACGAAATACTCAACTGAACCTGCTAGGATACTCGAGTTGAACCTAGAATACGAAAGACTCGCTCGCAAGAGACAAGATCAATGCAACACACTGACGGAAGACTGGCAATCCTATCAGCAAGACCAAAAGAAGGCGAGACAGTCTGACATTGCAAAGAGACAAGTTGAGTTTGACAGACAGTTGGATGTGCTGGATGCAGAGAGGAGAAGTGATTGGGTTTCACACACACAGGACACATCTGAGATATGCGGCCAGTTGTTACACTATCTGAAGCACTGTTCAACGGACGGCGCCATCTTGACGTTTCCAGCAGAGGTCTTGGATCAGTTTTGGGCACTGCAAATCAAAACACCTGTACTGCAAGCAGAATTGCCACTGGCCATCGATGCATTGAACGAGCTGGCGTCAAAGGATCAAGTGGGATCATAAAAGTAACGGTTTCATTTTTCCTTTTTTCTTTTGGCTGGTTTCATGTTTGAAACCATTCTAGTATAGAATAAAAAAAAACGGATGAGTAGATGACATGGCTGACAAACATATCTTTTCTTTTCCTCTGTCTATACAACCATTCATTAAACTGACTATCATTTGAAGATGGCACTATAAACATGTCAACAGACCCATTGAATCCGTTTTTGTTTCTGCCTGACTGTGCAAACAGTGTGGATAATGCTGCTGATCCAGCGGCCCCATCCTGCTATGATGTACGCCGCAAAATCATTGCACTGCGGGTCTATTTAGTGCTCGCCATCATCAACTTAATATTCATCATTTCAACGACAAGCTACTACATTTACAGAAACATATCGGTAAAATGGGCGCAGACATCGGAGCCGACTATCCATCTCACGGATCAGAACATCTCAAGGCAATGGCGAACCTACTCTTTGAAGAAACGCAGCCTGTTTGGCACTGTCCTTGGTGCATTGGGACATTTGGTATTCTCAACGTCAGTGCTACTCTACCAAGTCATCGTCACCTCATTCTCGTGCGAGATTTATCTTTGGGGCCCTCTGATTGGATTTTACATATGGACGTACGCCATCGTCTGGCGCACACTTCGGCTTCATCTCTTATTTCGCTTGAATCAGCTGCAGCAACGATTCACCGACCACACCATCTCGGAAGACAAAGAGTATCAATGGTTTATGCAGCATCGACAGAGAGCAACAAAGTATCATCTCTGCATGTTCTTGCTAAGCGTCACCCTCCTTGCCATCATCATTGTCATCAGTGAAGTTACTAGCATCAGAATGCACGGTTCATCTCGATGCCAGTTCTATTGGGGCAACTATGTTGTTATGGGCATGGTTGTCTTTTTCTTTATCATTGTGGTGCCATTCATCGTCTGGTATTTGCGCAACGATTCAGATGCCCATGGCATTCGCAGAGAGCTATGGATTACCGTGGGCGTTGGTGTTCTTTGCTTCATCATGTGTATTGTCTGGCAAGTCCTGTTCAAGTACCCTACAAACGCAAATCCTGCTGGTATTCGGGGTGTCTTTGGTCCGTCCAACTGGATCATTGTCCTCACCACAACAAGCCATGTCATGTCGGTAATAATGCCTCTCTTCAAGACACTGTCCATTGATAATCAAGCCAGACGGGTATCAAAGACCAAAGACTGCCGCTGTTCAACCATCGCAGAAGGCATGTGTTCTTCAACATCTACTATACCCTGTCAAAAACTAGAGTTGACCACCGAGTCTCTGGAACATGCTCTGGCCGATCCTCATTTGCTTCGCGTCTTGCAAACCTGGGCTGTCAAGGATTTCAGCGTGGAAAACATTCTCTTCTACGATCGGTATTTGCATCTCTTACAAGGCGTAGTAGAGCCCAACAATAATATTCTAGATACCCCGTTGGGAGCCGATCAAATACCTGAAGTGGTTGATTTCTACAATACATTCATTGCAGAGAACTCGCCGTTACAAGTCAATATATCTCACAAAGCTCGAACTGCAATTGACGCCATTATGCAGCCGTTTGTCTATAAAAATCGGATCAAGCGTACACCATTTGAATACAACCTTCCTCTGTCAGCGTCCAGTGATGATCCTTATATGCAGTTTCCTTTGGAACTCATCTCTAGTACATTACCAGACTCAAAGCCATCCAGGTTGTTTCTAGAAAGTCCATTGTCAGTAACCTCAACCCGACTAGCAGATGCACCCACAATTACATTGCAGGTCTTTGAAGAGGCTAGAGCAGAGGTATTCTGGAATATATTCTCTGGATTATTTCCAAAGGTTGTTGCCGCCTCAGAATAAAACAGATCGACGGATAAAAAAAAGTATTCCATCTAGTACATTTGTAAAATTGCTTGGCCCTTACTAGTTAGCAGTATTAGGGCTTCAATAAAACTGTAAATAAGCGTATTATGTAGCTCACTTGATTAGAGTTTTATGGCGCGTTTATGGCCAATCCGTGTTGATGCGGCTCAGAAAGACATAAGCAGAACATCTCACCGAAGCTGTCATCTGAACCCAATAAACGTGCCCAATAACGAGGAGAAACCCTTAGCATGTATACTCAAATACCATATTTCAAAATGCAGCAGCGTGCAATTGGGACCTACAGGATGACACCAGTAGAGATTGAGCATAGCCAAGTCAATTCGACGTCTATATAGTGTCTTTTACTATACAAAAGGTACCTGCTAGGGCAAAAACACAGCCTGGCTGGGATTGAATTTTAGAGACTCCACTGGTCCTCCAGATTCTTGTTTTGGACATCCAAAAACCTTTCAGGGCAAATTACACAAAATGTTACTATGT
>JAXQGS010001344.1:0-10026 GCA_037040325.1 Mucor sp. M7501 | reverse complement strand
GGATGTCCGCTATGCCGCTGTTGTCTGTGATTACCGTAACAGAACGGCTGTGCCGAGCCGGCATCAATGTATCAGGGGGGACACAGCAGACAAATCAATGACACCCGAGGAAACCAAAAATTTCAAGGAACTGGAGAACGCTGTATGGACCGTCTTCAAGAGCATGACCTTTGCATTCACTGTCATACTAAAGGCTGTGGCTGTCGACATACCCGATGGAAAGGGCCTCATTCAGGTCCCTCACGCTGCTCAAGACATCATCTCAGTGTACGCCAACTTTAACTTTATCACTGAGCATTTGGGAGAAGGTGCAGGTCGTCAAGCTTATCAAGACACCTTGACAAACGCTGTTGCTTATTTGCTGCATGACGATAATCAATGCGAGTTGAACAGGCTCTTGTCGTTAGCATTCAAGGAATATGGTATGTGAATAATGTGTTGCTGGAGAGAAGCATGATACTGATACTCTATCAAAGCGCCCTCCAAGTTTGTGCATGACGGCAAGCCTACTGTGGAGCTGTTGTCCATGGTGAAGCAATCCCGTCTTACTTTCTTTACTGATTTGATCGAACAAGTCATGGCCAATGTGGACGATCAAGTGCTGGAGAATGACATCTTGCCTGTCATCTATCCTGTCCTCAAATGGAAGCGAATCGAAAACAAGGATTTGTATGAAAGTGCTCACACAGCTGTCATCACTGCCTTTATAGCCGAAAAGCCTGTTTCTCGAGAATTAGCGGGCGTCTATGCCAAGATATTGATTGATGTAAGTTTCTTTTGCGAGAGTAATACAGCTTACACACCGCCAACCTGTAACTTGATAGAACTTTCCCGAGCCAATGAACCTAGACCAATTTCGCTTTGGCTTCAATACATTAATCCAAGCACTGTGTGGCCTGGATGATGCATTAGCCTGGCTAACAGTCAATCAGTTGATACTCAAGATTCATTCTCTCAATGAGGATAAGGACATTCCACTTCGCAACGAATATACCACGGCACTGATTGATCTACTCAAACCTCTCTCGCTGGGTCCCTTCTTTCCGTCTATCCTGGATGAAATAAGAAGGCTGATTATGGCTCAAGAAACTCGTGTCATGCAAAAGGCTACCATGAAGATTCTGTTTGAAACTGTTAGCGGGTCTGGCATTTCTGATATGAGAAGAACCGAGGCCGTGGGTTGGTTTATGGAGTTGAAACGAGAGTTACATATGTAGATTTTTTATTTGTACTATTATAATAAATGTTGAATCCAGCAAGACTTGATTGATTGATTGATTGATTGATTGTTGTTGTTGTTTATGAAGATTTGCTTTTGCCGTTGACTGATATATAATGGTACGCGACAATCAAGACCATGGTGATGACACCAAGAGAGTTGGCAATCAGTGTGAGTTGGGTATCTGTAATCATTGCTAGAGTATACAATCGTCTATTAGCCTTCAAGATGAACATTCTGCTTGAGGCGCATATACTCACCTTGTTTCGAAATTTAGTAGTGGAATACAAAAGCAAAAAGACACTGGAAATGTGAATGAGATGGAGTGTGGATATTTCAGCCAATTCAATCTCAAAACGTTTATTGCTGTCTTTGGATTCGAGCAGCAGGATTGTTGCTAAAGATTCAGTGCCTGAATGAGCAAACTTACTAAAGGGATTTCCCTATTATTATATCGCAGATCGCTGCCTGTCAAATTACGATGAGGTCTCTTTCATGATATATTTATTTGACTTGAATAAAGCTTCCCACATCACAATTAAACTTCTAATTTACACAGCAACTAGCGATGAGCTTGATTCCTTGGTCTCAATAGAGTATCCGCCTTGTCCGTCCAGACGAACAATCGTGCTGTGGTAATCAATCACATTTGGATGATGGCTCACACTGATAACACTTGTTCCCATATTAATCAGTGCCTCATATAAATAGTCTTCCGTGTCTTTATCCATTGCGCTAGTTGCTTCATCAAGAACTATGATACCAGGCATTGAGTTATATGACTACACGATCTTTAATCAATACCAAACATACCTGCAAAACGTGGCTTCCAATAAAAAATGCGAGCAAACACTAATCGTTGCTGCTCACCAGGAGATAACATCTTGGACCACTCCTGACCATACACAGTATCATATGATTTCACCAAGCCTGACAGGTGACTAAGACGCACCTTTTGCAATAACTGGACAATCTCTTGATCTGTAACTGTGCGCGGCGCTTTGATGAGTATAATCACACTATCAACCCAACGCCCAGTACTTACTTTTAGCTGCGGGTGTCGTGTTTGGATACACAATTTGGTCTCTTAGTGAACCCTCGATTAGATATGGCATCTGAGGAAGGAAAATGATATCTTTGCCCATGATGACCTTGGGTACGTGCACCCTGCCTTCACTACAAGGCCATAAACAAGCCAACGCACGCAAAATCGAGGTTTTGCCAGATCCATTAGGGCCAACAAAGGCGACATGATCACCTTGGTAAATCTTGAGGTTCAAATCGTGCACAATGAGCTTCGACCGAGGGGAGAACAAGGACACATTCTCGAATTCAATGATATCGCTGTGCTCTTCCTTTCTGACAGGATGCTCGGTTTCCATCTTTTCGATCTCAACAGCAACTTGATCCAATGCCTCCAACAGTTCACCCACACGAGCCGTAAAACCTGCTAGATCCGATAATTTGGTGGATTGTTCAATGATGGTTGAAAACAGGTAGATCAGGTACATGGCGACAAATGAGTTCTACAGTAATTTTGAATTAGCCATGACGCTTGCAACGTGTACTCGACTCTACATACTGCGCTGATGATAGCACTAAGCTCAGAAGCATCCTTTCCGTCGAATACGCCAGCAAAGATAGGGATAGCAATAATTAAATAACTGAGGATGGATCCCAAGTAGGAGAAGCTCTCGTTTGCCACTAAATTAAGAATGTTGAGCGTTTCAGGGGAAGGGGCAACATGTTGACAGGTTCCAGCTTACTTTTCAGGGGAAGCTCTTTGTTCACAATGGTGCGTTGATATGTCAGCAATGTCTCCAGACTGTGTTGAGCTCTGTCATTTTCCTCCTCCTCGCCATCACAGAAAGCAATGGATTCAGCATACTGTCTCAGTCTGACATGGAGATAGCGAAAGTTTCCTTCCTGCAGTTCCTTGAAAAACACAGCATTGACGATAGGTTGAATAAACTTGCGACTGACGAACGAGCCCAGCAAAAAGTAGGCGTAGATCAGTAAAGGTCCTGCAAATCCAGTGACGATCCAGCATTTGTACGTGTAATAGACGACCATGACAGGTGCAATGATGAGGTTTGTGACAATTTGGCGCAACGTCTCTGCAAATTTATCGACATCCTGAGTAATACGTTGATCTCTGTAAACAAAATAAGATTTTGTGGTAAGTTACACAGAGATGTGATCACAACGTAAATGTTGATAATTACGGATTATCCACTTTTTCATGATTCATCACAAGGGTATACATGGATTTTGGCTTGATGTACTTGCTTTGCAAATGAATTGTCAACAGCTTTCTTGCCTTTAATGCAAAGAGGCCGCCCATAAAGTTTAGTAAACTTTTGCACTAGAGAGCAGAATGTCAGTAAAGCAGGGTGCGAGACCGAGTCCAGCCAACAACTTACAGTGGCCGTACTGAATACAAGCAAAAGACATGGCAGAATGTACTTTGAAAATCCAATGGTATCTCTGCTAGTCAAAATGGAGTAAAATCGACTTGGTATCATGCCCACAAAGTAGACAAGCACCTCATAACTGACACCCAGAGTGATGAAAGTAATGTAGAGCCAGAATAGACTGTGCTTGCGAGCTTCTTTCTTGGTAGACCACGGCGTATACAAGCGACTACTCTGGAATAGAATGCCCAAAAGCCGGGCAAATCGCTTGAAAAACACACTGTCAAAGCTGTAGGTTGCTGTATCTACTGTCTTTTCGTTTTGCTGATGAATTTGCTCCTCAATGTCATCCTCTGGCTGATTGAAAATGGGATCATTGGAAGAGAAAGAATTGAGTCTCTCTTGTCGCATTGGCTGCAATAATGAAAGAGTGAAAGAGAAGGAAAGAAGAAGGGAAGAAAAAGAGAAATTTTCTAGATTTCGCCCCTTTTTCTTGCTTTGAATTAAAGTGCACAATAGATGAAGGTCATCTACTGCTGCCCACTATATCAGAGTACAGATCGCAAATTTGTTTTACCGATCATATGAATGGATCTTTCAAGGTACACAACATGGTACATAGTGGCATGATTGTACTCACGCCACAGTAATACTAGACTGAATTGGAGCTTTACAATGCTGATTTCTGTTGGTTTCATCATGTCAAGGGTCTTTTTTGAAAGTAAAGAAAGTTTAGCTGAGATTGGATACGGTTTGACAGATCATCTCCATCTATACAGCTGCTTTTCCTGGCTCTAAAGATAAGGGCATTACTATTTGGACCATTTTCAAAATGACCTATTTCAAATTGTCGAGTTTATTTAAGTTAAAGTGTTGTTTAATGAACACAGGGCAAGCTCATCTACATTAGAAAGATAATGCGGCTCAATTTACCAGTACATCAAATAAGAATTGAGTGAAATTTTACGCTAGGAGTTTCCGATTTATCAACATTTTTACCTCATAAAAGTTTGGTCTGCAATTCATCTTTTCTTTTCTTTTTCTTCCCAAAATGTTATCCTAACATAATATCCATCATCCTAAAGGTATGTATGAAAGTAAGTTTACATACTCATGGCCTCAAGTATAATAAACTGATGATTGTATTTCTAGGATGGTGCAAATAATAATACCCCATCAAATATATCTGCCATACAAGAGAATCAACGAAATCTGTCTCCTTTATCAACAGTATCAAGTGCTTCTGTGCCAACAAATCTGCATTTGCTATATCGAAATCATTTGCATCTGTTATATCAACATCAACATCAAATTGCGTCAAAATACCAAAACTGAGTGCAGTGGATAAACTGAATATCCGAGTCTTGTATGATCAGCTGGACAGAAGCAAAATGTGAAGATTATCCACTGGCACAATAGTAGAGGACAAAATGAAAGAAGTTGCCTTAAAATAATACTGTCAATAGAGTCTGGTTCTTCTTAGATACGTGCTTTGATTTCAGCACAATTGAATGTGTCAGGTAAGTTTTAATATTTTCTCTCTTTATTATTAGATGCTAATTGGAAAGTAGTGGAGAAAAATGCAGCCGTGCATCTGCAGATGCTGTCAACAAAGACCGCTGCTTAAGCAATGTTGGAAGGCAATTTTCTGGTAGAAAGGTCGATTATATCTATTTACAACCAAGACCGAGATTGAAGTTGGATATGGAGAATATGCCCTTGTTAGTGGGATAAGAACAACAGAAGAACTTGTGGATGCTGGATTCAAGATGCCCAAAGTAATGAAAGACATGGCGAACAGTCTTCTTCTCAAGTTTCCTGATTTGGCCCATGATGTCCATACTGTCGATCTGTACATTGGAGGTAATCAATAGCTTTAGGATGCCAGCTTAATAAGCAAAATAACATCATGAAAAATAGGAAAAGCCATGCAACTGTTTTGTCTTGATTTTTCTGCTGGATATGTCGCACGCTTGGATGGATTTGGGCCAATGTATTTTCCAACAGAGGAAAACAACATTTGTTTTGCATTACCTAGCTTGTTGCAGTTGGTATTGAGCAGTAGACAGTTAATGGAAGAAATGCAGGGCAAGATTCAAGATTACAAGACGGTGAAGCCCATTAGTCGCATAGGTGTAGTACCTAAGCAAATTGTACCAACTTTCATACCAACTGCTGTTTGTGTACAAGAAAAGAAGAGACAAAAGAAGAGAAAAGTCATTGAAGAATATGTAATAAAATGTTGTACTAGCATATTTCTATTTATTTGGCCCTGTGGCCCGTTACTAATGGTATGGGTTTATGGTCAAATAATCAAGGTTTGATGCTTAAGGCTTAATAGATTACTGGCTCGAAATTGCAAAGAGAATGTGGTATTGTGTGGACACAGGCTAGACTTCTCGACTAACGTAAGCTTAGAATTGGGGTTTGATTGACATTGCTGCCTGATTATATTGTACAGGGGCTTGAAGTGTAGTAAAGCATCGATCCATGCTGCTAATTTGAATCAATCCTCATCAGCGAAGGCTACCTTGGCGACCTCATTCTTACAAAGCCTTTCCTTTCTATTAGAAACTAGATATCGTCAAACAAATGATTTATTTCTGATTCAACATTGGGTTAATCGGGTAAGCCCACTGCAGGTGCGAGCTATGCACCTCCCTCATTAGAACGAACGTCGAGAATTGTCTTTTGATTCAAGAGATTACATCTATATCTCAGTATGGTGTTGTGAAGGACAGTAGCAGAGGTACCATTGATGACAGTCTGCGGGGTATGGCGACGGGAACGAGCATCCAAGAGTTGGAAGGCGGCGTCAATCACGACACGGAATTTGGCGTTTGCAAGAGGACGCAAAGCTCTCAAGTAGTTGGCGTCATTGCGGGAGCGAGCGAATTGGAGATTGTACGAGGCAGACGTTTCATGGACAAGATTCATCAGGGTGGTACATATCATTAATAAAGAGGGTTGGTAGTGATAAACCCCCTAAGAGCGAGACGATGGCTACGAAAGTTCCAGCGATAATTGACACCCACACGTCCATAGTTTTGAATCAAGCGCTCTTCTTGAATGAAAGCAGCGGGGCCTTGACATTGGAGGATAGCAGGAGGGTTGATAGACTCAACAGAAACTTCTTTGAGCACAGGACCAAGAAATGGCTTGACTTTGTTTGATTCGTTGTAGGCCCAGAAACCACCATATCATTCTGTATACACGTGCATACTTGAGGTCCATCTTGTAGGTGCTCATCGTGTATCCTTTCAGCATGATGCCACAAACAACAGGGTCCTGCACGCCTCTCCTGATCAAAGAATTGAGCATCCACTGCATCTCTTTTCCTGTCTTGACAAGGTCTGATTCGGTGACGTTGTTACTGTTCTTGTTGATGGGCGCCTTGATTTTGGATATGGCCAGATCGTAGCGGTCTTGGCTGTACGATACAAATACCAATGTAATCGGGCTTGCACTTGTCGCTGTCCTTGAGATAGCCGTCTGCCCTGTAAAAAAAGTATTAGCACATGTATGCTCTTTATACATTCGAATGCTTGGATATCTTCATCCTTACCACTGGTATGAAAGCAGTGAATCAAACTGGAATACTGCTTCAAAGATGCTGGAGACGATGTTGTGAGCAAAGGAGTCTTCAAGGGTCACGTCAGGAGCTCTATTGCAGAACTTTACGGCCCTTTTTTATAAAAATACAGATTTTTGTATAGCCATGTATATTCAACGTGCAGGTTGTGAAGAATGTTCGCTGCTATCAGTTCCTCTTTGTTGTTGTTGCTGTATGCTGTGTTCAAGAATTCAATGGTGATGCCTTGAATCTTGATCCACTTAGTGATGGTGCTGGACGCCCTTGACAAACTTTCTGTCCAAGTAGAGATGTTGCCGCTGAGTTCTTTGATGCCGTCCTCAACGTGCAGCTGCTCCTGGATGTCTTCTAACAATTGCTCTGCTTGCTCCCTGTAGGAAAATGGATTAGTTAAAACTAAGAAGGTAAATACATGGAGACTACAAAATAAAAGTATTTCGTTCTTACCCGTATGCATCATCATCATCATAGACATCAAAGTACTTGATGACAGACTCATCGTGGGCGAGAGTAAACAGATAAATGTTGTTGATGGCACTATTTGTAATGAATAAAGTTTGATAAATGATTAAAGTATGGCAAATGAGCGATGATACTTACAGCAAACGCATGTCTGACATGTTCTTGGGCTTGATTTGCATAGACATGTCACGGAATTCCATCATAAATTCTATTTGAATTGGAAGAACTACCTATCTTTTTCCATGGGAGCACCACCCCTGCAGGACATTGTCAGTATACTCCAAGTAATGTTGGCACTCGGAAGCACCAGTCAGCAACCGAATATACATAGGGGGGAGGGAAACACGTCGCTTCTTCAGCTTTGCTTGGCCACTTCGGATTAATGGCATCATCATGGCAGTCTTGACAGTATCCAGAGCATTGATGATTTCTTGAGGCACCTCGTAATCCTCAAAGGAACGCTTGACCAGTACGCTACTGCTGTCTTCCGAACTTGATTCAGCTGATATTTCGATGAAATCAAGTTGGATAAGATACGTATTTGTATCGAGTGAGCGAATCTGCTTCTTGAAGTCTTGGTAGCTGATGTAGGGAACATGCAGCGCGATGGGTTTGTCAAGAGACGCGAGATAGCCAGCGAATGCCTTCTTAGCACGACGACGAAATAGCGTCTTGATAGCAAATTCTTTGACTCGCGACAGTGATCGAACCATGCTACTGATCTGTTCCATAGTGACAGCAGATTCAGAGCCTTTATCCAAGGCCAGAATGACAGATTTGCAGGTAATAGTCTGGAGGGCGGTCAATGACGATGGCGAATCGAAGTTGATGACAAGGGGAGGGACAACATGCGTCTCATAGAGATAGACTTCACGAATTCGACGGCAAGTGCTGGCAAAACTCTCTCGGTCTTTCCAGTCCTTGAGGTGGTTCAACACACTTAAACAGATAACTGGATCTTGAAGCATCTTTTTAACTTTACAGTTGTATAAAGAAAGAATGGACACCAGAAGGGAATAAATTTTTTGATTGGCATTTTCCTTGACGACCGTGTCAGGCGACTATGAGACAAATAAGGGGTATTCAGTCCTTTCTGTCAAAGTATACATATTCTTCTCCACATTTACCATTGAACGCAAGATAGAGCTTCCATTTATTCAAGTTGAGCGCGTGTCTTGGAATCTTGCTGTGGCAAATCCAATAACTGCGAGGCGTTCTGCTTGCTCCAGAAACCGGTCAGATACCACCGAATATTATGTAATGGCTACACCACTATCTGAAGCATGAAACACTTGTTTGCCATTTCTTGAACTGCTTAATCCCAAGAGGTTAAGAAAAAGGAAATCTCTACAGAACAGCTTCATTGTCAATGACCTGAATGTGTACAAAAACTGCTCTACTTACTGTCCAACCACACAAGTCAAGTGGTCATCGAGGATAACAGGGCCCATGTATTCAAAGAACGGGTTGCCAGTATGCTTGGTACATGGGAGCACTAGTCAGCCAGATTGATGCAAATAAGAGATTAGTTTATCACTTTAGTGGAGAATAGGCGGAAGAAGTAAAAACGAGGAAGATAGAAAGGGAAGCCATTTATAAAATTACGAGTACAGTATTGCATAATAATCCGGTAATGTCCAACAGAAGTGATGCTTAATTTCAAGCATCAGTATTGCGTAACGTAGACCGGTAATGTCCGGCAGAGGTAATCCTTCTGACGATATGCAGTTTCTAATAGTAAGGAAAGTCTTTGTAAGAGTTAGGCAAGAGGTATCCCACCTTCGTTTATCTGCTAAATAACACAATGCCAATCAATCTGTTTAGATTAATGTATCAATTTGATATTTGAAGGTGAATCTCAATGCTGAATTGTGAGCCCTGATATTTGCCTTGAACTCCTTTGCAATCGCATCGTTTTTATCAGCAATCTCTCGCCTCTGTTGGTATGTGCCTCAAAGGAGCAAGCATAACCTGACTATTTGAATAATACAACTGAAATTGAGGCAATGTGAAACTTGATCCAAACTTCTTGCGTATTCCTCTTGTCTGCATAATGCACTATTTCGATTGATGATAAACTACAGACCATCAAATCTGATGTTAATAAGCGCAATCTTCAGTGAACAGCCCTCAAATGTATTTACCACTGTAAAATCAAGGTTTAAATCGCTTGTATATCGCCAACGAAGCGTGATTTGGGTCTCAAAACAAGTATAATCGGGTTCTACGACCTGACATTAGGGTATGGATCACCTTTCAGTGATTTTTTGGGGATCGAGTTGATGATCGATTTCTGGCAAATTTTGCCTTGTACTAGCAAGGGAAAAATTGATGATTTT
>JAXQGS010001343.1:0-10068 GCA_037040325.1 Mucor sp. M7501 | reverse complement strand
AAATGGTCAAGCTATACTTGCTCCCTTGAGACACATACATCAGCCTACATCTACACTTACTTTTGCTCATAAATTCCAAGTAACCTCATGCAATTCCTGCGTCAGAATCTCAAATTTAGCAGACTGGTAGATATAAAAGCGCCTTTCATCTCTTAATTAAAACTAGGAGATTCCAAGCAGTGATTTTAGGGAACCAATCTTTGGTGGATTCAAAAGTGTCTCTTGTATTAAAACCCTCTTAAACCAGAGTCTCTTGAATCGAGATATTACTGTAGTAGTTGCTGCTAATAGACAAGGAATTACAGTCATTGATCATGGATTGCCTATTTGGTTATGTGGTTCACTCAAGACATTTGGGCAAGCTCTGATTTCCCTCAAGCGATGAAGATTTCGGTGCTCATATTATGCCATTCATGCTGACACCTTTATTTCTATATGCCACTTGGCTCAATCTCATTGATTCATAAAAAGGCCTTCGGTCTCTATGCTCGCAGACCAAAACTGCATAAATATAACGTTCAAAAGCCAAGAACAAAAATCATGCCTCGGAAGAACTCGCAAGATCTAAAGGACTTTTTCTCAGGCACACGCTAATACAATGATATAGTTGATTTGAATGCTCGCAGACAATGATTAATTCTTTTTTTTTTATGTATAAATAATAACGATATTTTTTCTTTATCAAAAAACTAGATAATGTATTCGAGATAAATGTAAATGTGCGAAAAAATGTGAGTTTCAGTTTTAGCTAGAGTGGAGAAAAAAAAAGAAAAAGAAAAAAGCATTTAATCTATAAAATATGGTAAAAATGTGTGAAAGAGAAATGAAGCTACTTTTCAAGATCTATTGATTTAGAAACCAACTTTTCTATCCAAGTTATCTCTGGCAGCCTTAGCAATGACATTCTCGTCAGGGAAAGCAAGAGCTTCGAGGTTGGCAGCATAAGGAGTAGGAACATCAGCACCAGTGACACGGCTCATGGGAGAATCCAAGTGCCAGAAAGCATCGCCTACAACACAATTAATATCTCACGCATTGACCCAATCCAACTTTATATAATATCCACTTACTCTCCATGATTTGAGCAGAGATCTCAGAACCGACACCGAAAGCAGCCCAAGCGTTCTCGACAGAGATGATGTGGTTGGTCTTCTTGATGGAGTTGAAGATGGTCTCTGTATCAAGAGGCTTGATGGATCTAAGGTTGATAACTTCAGCAGAGATACCGTTCTTGGCCAAAAGATCAGCAGCCTTCATGGCGAAACCAACAGTTCTGGAGTGAGAGACAATGGTGATGTCCTTACCCTCACGCTCAATCTTGGCCTTACCAATAGGGATAACAAAGTCATCCTTGAGAGCTTCAGCAGACATGGGGTAAGAGGTACCGTATTCAAGCTCGTTTTCGAGGACAACAACGGGGTTAGGATCACGAATAGCAGCCTTCAACAAACCCTTAGCATCCTCAGAGTTCCAAGGAGAGACAACCTTGAGACCAGGAACGGAACCGTACCAGGCAGAGAAATCTTGAGAATGTTGAGCACCAACACCGGCAGCGGCACCGTTAGGACCACGGAAAACGATAGGGCACTTGACAATACCACCAGACATGTAATGAGTCTTAGCAGCAGAGTTGACGATTTGATCAATGGCCTATTCAATTGGATGATGGATGAGTAAAATTTTTTTGCTTCCCCGTATATATTTTTTTTTTCTTTTTTTTTTCTTACCTGCATAGCAAAGTTGAAGGTCATGAACTCACAGATAGGCTTCAAACCACTGAAGGCGGAACCGACAGCAATACCAGCGAAACCCATCTCAGTAATAGGGGTATCGATGACACGCTTAGGGCCAAATTTGTCTAATAAACCTTTGGTAACCTATGTGATAAAATTGCGGGGTATCAGCGTTTTGCACCTCCGATGGATGTATCCCCCTTGAAAGAACCCGAATCTACCCCAATCTTTTTTCTTATTTTCCCGGAATATCCCACTCACTATAGCACTAAAACCACCCCTCCACCCCTAACAAACTATACGCGATTTTGTTTTGATTTTTCCACTGTACCTTGTAAGCACCGTTATATTGAGCAACTTCTTCACCGAGAATATAAACTGTCTCATCCTTGTTCATTTCCTCCTCGATAGCTTGGTTCAAAGCTTCACGAACAGTCATCTAATTTCATTAAAAAAAAAAAAATTAAAATTTGATTTTTTCAAATTGCCATCAAGGATTGAATCAAACCTCAGTTCCAGATGTGGAGTTGAAACGCTTTTGAGCAAAGGCAACAGCGGTAGGCTTCATGGAAACGGCAGCAGCACGCTTCATGGCAGTAGGAGCCATACGGTTGATAGTTGCGAGAAAAGTCATTTTTTAGTGAATGAAATGTACAAAAACAAAAAAGAAGAAGAAAAAGAAGAAACGAAAAATATAAAATAGTAATGAGATAAAGGGAAGCCCGCACTAGGCCGCACTCACTTGCTAGGTTTTTGGCTCAGAGCGTCGCTGAAGAGGGTCACAATTGGAGGCGAATAGGGCAAATAGCCGGCATCTTGGATCCCATTGGAATATCAGAAATCCTTATAAACTACCTTTTATGATTTTTTTAGTTAAATTTCGAAGCTAATTGAGCAGAGTGTGTAACAAAGGTATCTTTGAAAAATTTTTTAAGACATCATCTTGTTTGCAACATGTTCTTTTATTTTGTTCCATTTCATTTCCTTGTTATACAAGTAGATTTGAACATGACATTGGAAATAAGTCTGTATGCATCACATGCAAAGCATTATCAATTCAAAAATCACCTCACTTCCTGCCAGCAATCTACCATTTGCCTAGTATCTTGTGCCCTTTTGATGTGCTGCTGCTTGCATTAGTGATCGAAGAAGTTGTTCGAGGTGGGAGTGTCTTGTTCACATTCACGGCATTGACGTTCGACTTGTGAATTGAACCTGTGTAAGGCGGAACAACGCTTGTTTGCGATGACAATCTCTTGTCCAATTTACCAATGTCTTCTACAAACTTGTCGGGTGTAATGATGTGCGTTGAGCCTATAAAAACATAGATTCACATCAGACAAGAGCTTCTTTTTGACATGTCAAGTGATTCATTACCAATATAAACTTCTCGATCAAATGTCTCTGCAATCTCGTATGCTGATCGGATTTCAGAGTAAGTCATGCCTCCTACGATGAAGATGATGATGGGTGGTCCCGAAGGTGGTTTGACAGCAGCCTAATCTTATGTAAATGATATGGTAATGGTAGTTTCAGTATTAAATGCACCTACATTAGCCCCAGTTGATTTTTTATGCCATTGAGTCTTGTAAACTCTCAACTTGGGCACTTCCTTAACTGCTTCAGTGGTGTCCTTTCTGGTATTATGCTGCTTGACATTGCGGATGTTATTTGGGAATAAGCTCTGATCGATGCTTCCGTCAATATGCCCTTCCATGATACGCTTGACGACAGGAACATAGCGAGACAGATCAAATGGCACCTCTTGCTGAGGATTGACCTTCTTTTTCCAGCTCTTCTTCATCTTTTTACCCTGTTTGTTGGCTGATTTGGACAACTGGACACCTAATAGCTTGATGTTCTCGATGGCATCCTTGTACTCTTGTTCTAGACGGGCAACGGCGAGTAATGTTTCCAAGTCCTCCGGATCCACAGTGTCAGATGTTGCAATCCAGAGCAAGATCAACCGAGTCTTTACCATCTGAGTGGTCAATGGATCATCCAAAATAGGAGTCAGCGACTCTACCAAGTTTTTAGGCTTTTCGCCTTCGGGCGTTTCGCCACATGCCATATCCTGCTCCAACAGACCGATTTCTTCCAGATTTTGATTCTTGAATTCCTGCATACATTCACTGGCAATGTTCATGTGCGCAGAAAATCGAGTTTTCATCTCTTGAAACTGAGGCAGATTGCTAATCATGTTCTTCATGTCGTTCAGACTGACAGCAGTGGCAGGACCGCCAGTACCAGAGATTTTGTTCTCGTTGATAAATGCATTAAAGTCACTGATGAGTTTCTCTGTTGTGTTGGCAATGTGCATATGACGGATGTTGGTATAAACTGGATCTTGCTCGACAAGAGTCACTTCCTGGTCTTGGGTGGTGCCGTCTTCTTGCGTGTATTTGTATTCATACTTGAGGCCTGCTGGAATCTCTTCTACTTCCAATAGATCTGCAATCATGGCTTGGTATGTGAATTCATGCAGGAATGGTGAAATGGGATCAATGGTACGATCCAGGATAATTAAGGTGCCGCTAGGAAGTGGAGGATCTCTGGGAGGCTGAAAGAGTCAAATACAGGCGTCAGATCACGCTGCAGTTTCTTTTGTTTTGGCCATCTCAACTTACAGGAAATTCAGGATTGGTGGCGCAAAAGTTGTCTAGCTCGGATTGGACCAGCTTAGCCAAATGCTCGGGGATTCTTCGATTGATGGTTTCTTTGATGTCCAAAGGTCGATGGTATCTAATCAAGGGGTTTTCGCCAATAGTGACACAAACACACAAAAGCTAAAACCAGATATCCACCAAAAGTTGTTAGGCTTAGCTCTCTGTCTCTTTTTTTTTTTTTTTTTTTTTTTTTTTTTTTTTTTTTGCATTTGGTACCTGTTTAGCTATATCATCCAGTTGGGGCTCAATCTGCCCTGGGCTTGTGTCATAGCCTCCAAACAACCCAAGAAACTTTCGTTGATCGTCCAACGTGTAGACGCAGTTCTCTCGAACTAACACACAGCAGTTGGATCAGCGAGTTGAACCGCTTGATTTTGTAATATCAATCTTACCTAGAAAGTCGACGTACATTTCCTTTAAGCTTCTAATATCGTTAGCTGCATTAGCTGCGTTCAAAAGACGAGTAAACTCATTGAAAGTGTTATTCTCCAAAGCTGTACAGAGGGTGGTTAGTTTGCGATAGCTGGAACCTTGTGAAGCCTTACCATTGATAAAGTGAACATGAGCGGCAGCATACATCTTTCCTTCTTTGCGTGAAAAGTCATCTACTAGACGAGAGCAGGATTCGATGCAAGGCGTCAAGATGTAGATAGCCTCGTAGCTGGGATAAGGCTGTCTTGGCTTTTCAATGTTTTCGACCACTATGAGGGATAGTTAGCGAGCTGTATCTACAAGACGGCTGTCGTGTGCTCTTTTGCCGATAATTACATGTAACCTAGCAATAGTCATATCAATACACACGCTCTTGACTTGAATCGGTATATGCATCTTACGTTTTCCTCGAGAATGTCGTACATTTTGCAAGCAGAGTTCAATATCTTTGATGAAAGACTATCCACAACCACCAGCTTCCACCTGCCCGTGGGATTTACCGTCTTGATCAGCTCCAAGAAACCTATGCTTTGTGTTAGATGAGGAGGCTTTGGGCTGCAAACTATGCTCTTCTCTTACGCTTTTTGAGGATCTCGTCTATACCGATCATGCTAATGTTGTTTGGTAACGAAAAAGAAGAGAAAAGAGAGAAAGAGAGGCAGTGTTGCCATCAATATAAGGCGGAGTTGCGCATCGTAATTTAGTAACTTACAGGAGGAGGAGGAGGGCTGATGAATCCAAGCTTCAATGATAAATTAAAGGGTCACACATGTCTATCCAATGTTCAAATTAAATCGCTTCTGTGAGGCCAGCTTTAATGCACTGCGGTGCAAGGCGCGAAAAGGCGAGCAAGAATGTACTAGAGGTCCAAATCAAGTAATTCTCCAGGTCGAGTTCAGCTGTGAATGGTGCTCTTTTTTGGAGCAGTATGATGATGGCTAGCAATTCGGTTATTGAAAAAATCTTTCATCGACATTTGAAGGATTTTTCCGTTTCGAATCCTTTTCTCTTTCCATCATCACTTTGGTTTTGTTGTAAATCTAGACATTGTCGTATTTGAAGATTTGCGAGAAAATACCTCACACAAACCAGAAAGATCGAAAAACACCCTGTCCTGCGAGGAAATCAACCTATCACTTCAACTAAATCGTCACTGCATCTCTTTTGCTTTTCAACACCTTTTTGCATCAAAAAGCGACTCAACTCGATTTATACAACAACTTAACTCTTCAACATGGAACAAATCGAACAGGCTGTCATGTATGCCCTTGGCCCTCAGGTGGAGCCAACCTTGAAAGCTCAGGTCAGATTTAGACTGTTTCTTAGAGTGGATTACGTACATTTGCTGAACGCGTTTACACATACTAGGCTAATGAATACTGTGAGCAAGTCAAGAACTCCAACGATGGCTGGCAACTCTGTGTTCAGCTGTTCATGAAGGAGCCCAAAGCGTAAGTCTATATAAGAGCACTTGTGGAAAATTTTTAACTGCATGTCTCTGACTGAAACTTGATGTAACAGACTTCCAGAGGCAAGATTCTTCTCTCTCCAAGTGCTGGAAAACACCCTGCGAAACAAGTAAGCATGTAATAGCACTGACTGCAATTCCAATGCTTACTCCTTTGCTGTTTTGGCGCCTAGATTCGAGACGTTGGACAATGCCGCAGTAGAATACATCCAGCAGACCATGATGGAATATCTTCGCAGAGAGTTTGTTGACAACACTACTGGATCAGAAGAGTCATGTATGCATTGTGCCGCTTTCTGCCCTATCCCTTACTAACGCCCTGCTCTTTTAGTCATCCGAAACAAAGCAGCTCAATCACTCACCCTATTATTCACCCATGTATACCCAACTATCTGGCCCTCCTTTTTCAAGGACATGATTGCAGTTGCCAAAACGCCCTCTGGAACACCAAGCCATGAAAAGGCTGCCGATTTTTTCCTGAGACTCTGCATCAGCATCGACGAAGAAATCGCTCGAATGGACATTCCCAGAACCCGCGAAGAGGTCGTTCGCAACACCAACATCAAAGACACCATGCGTTTGGGCGACATTCAGCTGTTGGCATCATTCTGGTTCGATCTTTTGCAAGAGTTCAGATCCACCAACCCCAGCATTGCTCAATTGGCCCTGAAGAACATTGGATCTTTCATCGCCTGGATGGATATCTCTCTTGTAGTCAACGATCAAGTGATGAATGTCTTGTACGAGCTGTTGTCTGACGCCAATCTGCGTATTTCTGCTTGCGAATGTCTGGCTGACGTTATTAGCAAGGGTATGTTGCCTGCAGACAAGCTCAACATGCTTCAAATGTTGAATATCACCGATGTCTTGGGCAGATTGGATATGGTAAGACTTGCACTGTGCTTGTGTGTGTGTGTGTGTGTAATTGTATCGCTGACATGGGGATTTCTTGTATAGTCCGAGCCAGAGTTTGTCGAATATGTCGCTCGTCTGATCAATGCTTTGGGTACCGAGCTTTGCAAGATTTATGCCGATACATCTCTACCCAACGAAGGAAAGCAGGCTGCCTGGAACATGATTGAGCAAGTAACTCCCTATTTGCTGAAATTCTTGGCCAACGAGTACGACGACACTTCTGCCGGTGTTTTCCCCTTTGTTAACGACATGCTGTATATTGTAAGTAGACATTGTGTGTGTGTATGAAAATACACTGCTAACATCAGCGACACAGTACAAGAGACAAAAGAAGCAAATGCAACCATTCTCTCAGGGCCAGCATGAATTCTTGGCCTCTTTGCTAAACGTTGTCATTGTCAAATTGAGATACGATGAGGATACTGAGTGGAGTGATGATCAGGACGAACCAGAGGAAGAAGCTTTGTTTTTTGAAATGAGAAAGGTAAGGCTGGGGGATGGCTGAGGTGAACCGTGCGTGCGTGTGCGTGTGTGTGTATGCTAAACATTGGGGTTTTTGGTAGAATCTGCGCATTTTTGCAGAACACATTGCCATGATTAATGAAGAGCTGTATGTGGGCTATATTCACTCGTTTGTCATGGAGACTATAAATAAATATAAGGCTGGGACAGAGCTGAATTGGCGTGATGTTGAGTTGTGCTTGTATGTGCTGTATTGTTATGGCGAAGCTCTATCAAAGGCTGCTATGATTTTTGTTACTCCAAATGATGCCTTGTCTCCTTTGGGTGAATTGGTTTCCGAAATGATCAATTCAAGTAAATATAGCACTCCTATCTCGTCTTGCAACAAACCTCTTATTAACGCTTATTTTTCTCATTAGACATCTCTGCCTATCCTCATCCCTCGTGCGCAATGCAATACTTTGAAAACATCACTCGCTACTACCAGTTCTTTGAACATCGCCCTGATCACCTTCCTCAAGCTTTGGCTGCCTTTGTCGATGCACGAGGCTTGCATCATCCTGTCAAGCAGATTCGCACTCGATGTTGGTACTTGTTCCAGCGCTTTGTCAAGAACCTGAAGCCCAAAATGACTCCCTATGTCGAAAACGTCTTGTCGTCGCTTGGAGATTTGCTGAACATTCAAGCTGAACCTGTCGTTGAAACCAACACTATGGATGGCATGCCTATTCCTGCTGCATCGACCTTCGATAGCCAGTTGTACCTGTTTGAAACCGTTGGTCTATTGATCTCGATGGAAGGCATCGACCCCATGAAGCAAACAGAATACCTCAAAATCGTACTAGAGCCCTTGGTGGAGGGTATCCAAAAGGCCATGGCCCAGCCAGTGTCTGATGATGAGCTCTTTTTGCTTCAGTTGCATCATTATATCATGGCCATTGGAAGTGTGGCTAAAGGTAAGCTGATTGTAGAATCGTTTTTTTAGGCGTCTTGCTGATAATACCAACCATGATTAGGATTTCCTACATTGGCCAACCCTGCTGAAGGCGCACAGCAACCTTGGTCAGTCGTGTTTATTCAAGCCACAGAAATCATTTTGAGTGCCTTGCAGAACTACAACCAAATGGCTGTCATTCGTGATGCTGTTCGATACACATTTGCTCGCCTTATTACCTGTCTAGGCACTCAGGTGCTGCCCTATTTGCCCTCGCTCATCAATGGTCTCTTGACTGAATGCCAAGTAACAGAACTGGTCGACTTTTTGCCCTTCATTGGCTTGATTGCTCACAAATACAAGCCCATGATTGAGCCCATCATCGATGAACTCTTGCTGCCTCTGGTCCGACGCGTCTTTGACTTTCTCAATACAACACCTTCCGGAACTGATGAGGCCTTCTTGTTGCTGGATCTGCGCAAATCCTATCTGAATTTTGTATTGAGCTTGTTCAATGCTAATTTAGAAAAGGTCTTTGTCAGTGAGCGTAATATAGAATCTTTAGAGACCATTTTACAGACATTCTTGCATTTTGCAAAGGACAATTCCGATCCCACAACACAAAAGATGTCGTTTGGCGTATTCCTCAAGACGGTGAACTCGTGGGCTTCTAACACTGCTGCTCCAGGTCCTACCGTTGCTGGATTTGATCAGTTTGTATATAACCAACTCTTACCCATCACATTCTCGGTTCCAATGAGTGCGGCCTTCAACCTAGCTGATGGACAGTCTATCTTGGTATGTTGAATAATGTTGCTATACTGTGTATTTTACTCAACACAAATGACAGGTATTTGGCGAGATGACTAGTATTCAAAAGGCCATGTGTGTCAAGCAAGGAGCAGATTTCATTGAATACATGAAGGGTGTCTTTCTTCCTTCTATCCAATGTCCTCCTGAAACAGCGGAACGATACTGCCAGGCTGTGCAGCAGTATGAAGGTAGACAATTTAAAAAGTACTTTCAGGTAAGCTATTACATGATGTTTGAGATGTTTGTATATCTAATCTTGTTTCCAGTCCTTTATCTCTGAGGCCAAAAGTTAAATAACGCAAAGCTTCCTATAATATATCTCATTTCCTTTCAATTATAATAATAAAAAAAAAATCTGTATTTTAGAAGTAGTATTATGAACGTATATTAGTAAATGTGCCTTGAATTTCTAGCTATTGATATATCGCTCTTCAATTCGCAATGGCCATCTTATTGAACCTAGATTATAGCAAGTAACCCCAACCACATTAATCGCTAGTTTACGTTGATTAAGCGGTAAACAGTAGCTTGCTGGATCTATAAGTGCAAATCAAACGTGAAAAAACGAATTTCTCAACAACCATGCTAGCTACAAAGAATCCAATTGCACACGCAAAAACTAGACAAGAAACTGATGTAGGAACA
>JAXQGS010001342.1:0-10115 GCA_037040325.1 Mucor sp. M7501 | reverse complement strand
ATGAACGTTCAATGAATGTTACATATCGTAAACAAAAGAAAAGCAATAGAATATACTTACCCGTAGCACGAATGACTTACCAGCACCAGTGCTAATTTATATAAGACGAGACAAACAGGACCAAGAGAAGTAGACCAGAATAACAGACGTGCTACACAACAATAATAAAGAAATATTAGTATTACAGTATACAATCGTACAGCAAGTGCGTGTTCCGCTGTGATACTTACTCTTGTGCCATTCATAGAGGCAGCATGAGACCACAATAGCCACTGGATAGGCGAGGCAAGCAATAACCACCAGGAGCTGACTAACGTAACAATAATTTTATTGTGAATAAAAAAGGGGAAAATTAGCATCATATACCACCCCGATTGCGCAGTCGTGCGTAAAACTTACTCTAATACCATCAACCAAGTCTCTTCAAGTTAACTGACGCGCGTTGTAATAAAAACAGGCACTTTCAGCGGCTGTAGAGCTATCGTTTTTTGAGTAAAAGCATTGTAAAATCAGTACAAAATGAATACAAAAACGGGGGGAATATTAACTGGCATTAAACTGAGGTCAAAAGCGGTCACCAACGATAATACAGCAATTCAAGCAGCCGACTGCGCTGTAAACAAAGCGGGTGCTAAAAATTGAAATAGTAGTAGTAGCTCATGTTGGCTTGCTGACACAAATGATGGAAGCTTCTAATTTCTTGATTCTAATAGAAGCGATTCTCAATAGCAATCATGCCTTGAAGCTTGTATGAGTTTGGTACAGGATTTAAAGAAGAATCTAATGATACCAATTTTAAGTATTTTGGTGTACGATATTCAATCGATTTTTGATGAGATAATTTTTGCGTTCTTTTGTCTTTTTTATTTGAAAGATTAATCAATCTCTGCCATCAAAACATGACTTCTAGCATTGACCCGTATTGTAGATCAAACAATTTTCTATCGATTGAGCCCTTGGTTGAAGTTGTAGTTTAACTCTATCATGAGAAGCCGATCATTTTGTATCCCGTAAAAGATTGTTATCCCAATTTTCCCCTTACTACCACAGGTGAAAATGCCTGAAAAATGCAATACTTTCCTCGACACCCATTTTCTTCGCTGTACCTCAATAGAATAATGCGATTTGAGCAAAACAAAGGCCATCCAATAGTTCAACATTGGATTTAACATGCTGATGAGATGAATATAAGCAACCAATGTACGCTCCCTTCTTCAATCAATTCCACTAAACGTTTTATAACTATAATTGTAGTAGTATTGTATTTCACCAGCCAATTGGTTTTTAACCAATACAGTAACTGGCGGATATCCGTTTATATGTTTATGTAGCACTCAAAGTGAACATATAATGATAGTAAAATAAACGCTA
This sequence comes from Mucor sp. M7501, assembly GCA_037040325.1. NCBI lineage: Eukaryota > Fungi > Mucoromycota > Mucoromycetes > Mucorales > Mucoraceae > Mucor > Mucor sp. M7501. The sequence goes on along the minus strand of JAXQGS010001342.1, from coordinate 8,744 downwards.
CAGCATCACCACAGCACATATAACAAGAATATCTCTTTGTTGTATAAAATGTGCATAATAGCCTTAAACCTCTGCCAAATAACAACAGAGCAAGTTGTCATCAAGCGGGTTTAACTACAAAAAGTTGCAACACATTGCTGCCTATCGATTCATTATTCGTAATTACTCCTACAAATTGAAAAGCTGTATACATAGTGTGTCTTGCAACTGTTTACAGCTTGAACGTATACGACATCAGCATTGATTTGTCCATGATGTGTTCTATACTCGATCATTAACATTCGCTCTAGTATGATCTGAAAATTAGCAAATTCTTATAGCTAGATAAAACCAGCATATGAATTAAATTGTTAAATAAGGAAGTCTGTATGATCCTGTGATATAATTCCTTTTGAAACGATAGTTTAGCATGTGATAATGTGTATGATAGCTTACAATAGCCCGTGATACACCTCATATTTACATAACTAGCATCTAGTGCACAGTGTTTATCTCTGTTTGTTTAATCCAGACATGCGATTCACTCAGTGTAGTAGTGTACATAGAGAAGCTGACGTTTTTTTATAGCCATCCAAGTAGATTTGCAGTGAATAAAGAGAGCAATGGTAGGTAGATAGCGCAATATGCTGCTTAAAATACAGACTGAGCTCATGTGTGAGAAGCTGCCATCTCTTTATCAATGCAACATTGGAAATTCCCTTGTAAGCATTGAAACTTTAGTCTTGAAAATATCATCAGGTTAATGAACAAGATACAATAAAGGTTTATTTTAGATAATATAACGTATATATAGGAGGTAATTATAAGCAAGATATACAAAAAAAAAAAATCGCCATGTCAACTACTGCTCGTCATTTCTCTCTGCTAGTTCGTTTGCCCACTGCATTCTCAAATCATCAATGCTGCTTGATGAATAACGATGATAGTTACCCAGCCTCTTTTTAGCTTGAGAGGCATGTGTATGACCCGAAGACAAGCGATCAAAGACATTATTGGCAGCAGCAGATTTTCTCAATTCAAAGGAATTGTTGGGCGATTCTCTTCGAACATTGGGATAGACAGTCGAGGCCTTACTGCTAGGTCTTGGTGTGGAAACAGCAGCTGCTGCAGCGTGGAGAGCAAGCACGGAATGAGGTCGCACCGTGCCATTGTGTTGCTGTTGTTGTTGGCTTTGATTGTTGCTACTGAATGTAGGGATCAGCGCAGTGCCTTGTTGAGAGTAGTCTTTGCTTGCTACTTGATCCATTTCAGGGTTTGTAAGTTCGCGAAGCAAGGAACGTCTGCGCATAGGATGGGGTCCTGGATTTGGCGTGGGAGAAGGAGGTTGTTGAAAAGAGAAGGCTCTTCTACGATTGAGTATGGTAGTAGGTGGTTGAGGAGGAGGAGGTTGTTGTTGCTGCTGTTGAGATGGCTGTGGCTCATTCGGTGCTACAGAACCAGAGAGTCTGCTTGCACCACTGCCGCCAGAGGAAGCACGGATCATTTGCTGGCTGTAGCCGTGATTGGAAGAGTAGATGGAGCACCATGAGCCGTTATCCGATTGCAGCGAAGAGCGTCTTGGGATGCTGGGTGGCAGACTTCGGTTGCGCACAGAGGAATTGGTAGAAGACTCACGCTCATGCTGGTATCTGGTGAATTCAGCAGGCTTCATGAGGGGAGAAGAAGGTGGGCGCACATCCTTGGGCGTCTGGAGGAACTGAAGCAAGAACTGCTCTGGAGACGACATGGAATCTCGGCGACGACTGACGAGGGGAGATGTAGATGGCTTCATGGGCGCCTGTACCGTGGATTTGCCTGTCTTGTTTCCGCCAGCAACTGACCCAGCATTCGCTCCATTTGCATTGGTCACAGGATGAGGACGCAGATAGGGGCTCAGTTCATTCTCTGCCATAATCACTGGCGCTGTTGCCTCTGCCATGGCGACGCCATAGTCATAAGTAGGCACTTTGCCGTTGAGACCGTCTGTGTAAATCTTTTCAAACATGGTTTCCACGTGTTGGTACTGGTCTTCGTTGTGCAAATCAATGGCAGAATCAGCGTCACTGGAGTCTTCGTTGGTAGGAGATGACCGACAGCTCATCTTGGAGCTAGAGTATTCTCTTGACATGGATGTGCGGCGCGATCCACCACCAGTAGAATAGACGCTGCTGCCGCCGCCACTGCCGCCTTGTTGTTGCATGGACAGACGCTTCAGCTTCTTTTCGTTTTCAATGGTAGTGTCAATGGCAGCCTTCTTCATGACAATCAGCGTGCGTCTCAGGTCTTGTGTGGACTTTTCCAGCTGCTGAATCGACATCTTGTTATTGTGCTCTTCCATGCGCAGCAAGACCATATCATCAATGACATTCTCCATGACGTATCTTGCTTCGTCGTCAGCCAGGGATCTAAAGATCTTGGAGATCATTTCCAGCGATTGCTCAGGCCCAGCGCTGGCAGGGAGACTGTAGCGTTCCTCCAAAGCGTCCATGTCGTGCCAGTTGTCTTCCTCTTCTAGCTCTTGCTCTTGCACCCGCGTTTCAACAAAGGTCACCCGCTTCTGCTTTTGCGACGACATGTCAATGATTTCCTCGTCGTTTTCGTCTTCTTGCATGATTTCAGCAGCAGCGTCGTTGTGGATGGCATGAATACGGGCATTGATGTACGAGATCTCGGCCTCCACTGTCTCAATGTTCTCGTCAATGACTTGTCTAAAGGCATTGTCGATGGAAGACAGGTCCTTGGTGTCTTGGTCCAGCACCAGCAGCTCGCGCTCAGAGAGGTACTCAATCTTGCGTTGCGAGAGGTCGTTGCGCTTGGCCAAGAGCTGCTTCATTTCTTCCACTGCTTGCTTGCCTTGGATGAGTTGGTACAGGGCATTGTCCAGCAGCATCTTCTTCTTGGCAGCTCTGACTTCAGCAGGCACACTCTGCTCTTGAAGACGACGACGGGCGTTTCTGCCGTTGCTATTGTTGCGTCTGTTGCGAGACATGCGGCCCACACGAGAAGACTGGACCAAAGCAGAGCCAATGTCGAGCAGAGAGCCACAGCTCGCCAGCAGCTTTTCATCCAGCACGCCGCCTTCGCGAACAGCCTTCTTGAGGATCTTGACCAAGGACTTGAGCTTTTCAGCAGTAACCACAGACTCGTCCGTCTTTTTGCCAATCACCAGCTGCATTTGCTTGACTTCTCGCTCCAGTCTCTTCTTGACTTCATTGTCCTTCATTTGCTTGCGACGCAACTGCTGAATCTCGCGCTCATGGTTGTGCAGCTTCTCCTTGACACGCTCAGCTTCGTCCTTCATGCGCTTAATCATGCGACGCTTCTCCACCTTGAGGCTCTCGACATTGACACGCAAGGCACGCAGCATGCTTTCATTCTGGTTGCGAGAGCTTTGCATGGTGCTGGATGTCTGGCTGTATTTGCGACGGAGCTCAGACAACTGGCTCATCAGGGTCTTCATCTTGGCTTCATAGGCATGGCGGATACTGTTCATGCTGTAGGCAGCGGCTGTGGTAGAGGGCACTGCTGCTGCTGCGGCAACGGTAGTGGGAGCTTCCTTCTTTTGCTGCTGCTGCTGTTGACGCAAGGCCAAGATTTCATCACGCAGCGAGTACAGCTTCTTTTCAAACTTCTTGCGCATCTGGCTGTATTCCACTTCAGTCTTCTCCAGTTGCAGCACAAGGTCCTCATTGACTTGGATGTCAGACTGGATCTGGTTTAGCATGCGGTGCAATTGAGGGTTGTTTTCATAGAATTCGGCAAGGTCATTGTCGTCGGTCATCATTGTTTCAGTAGAAGCCATTCTGTAACGAGATGTCTTTGAGGGGGTTTCATCCTACAGGGGGGGGAAGCAGCGACATTTAGTATCATCTTGGTAGTGTACTACACTTGAAAACTCACCTCGTGTGAAGGAGACGTTGCTTTGATCTCTTCCTCCAGTTCGCCAAACAGGCTCTGAATATCGTCCGACTGCAGCTTGATAAACAGCTCGTCGTCGTTCAAGAGGTCGCAGTCGTATTCCACCTGATCTCCCGTGTCAGGCTCAGGCTCCTTGATCTAGCATTTACGGAGAAGCATCAGCATAAACAATCAAACAACTTTTTTTTTTCAGCAGCGTACATACCTTGAACTCATCCAGTACTTTTAAGGCTTTATCAATCTGCGATCTTGCATTGGAGATGGAGTTCTTGGCATCCAGTCGCAGGCCAGACGATTCCGATGTCTGGATAGAGCCCATGGTCGCCTTGAGCCATTCTTGAATGTCTTGTTCTTCATCGTCGTCATCATTGTCATCATGATCATTGCTGCTTTGTTTATCCGCAGCTGCAGACAGCTTGGTCTTTCTGTTGACACCGCCGCCGGCAGCAGGCATGTTGGGCACTTTGGAGCGTCGTGTCGATCTGAATGTCACATTGCGAGACGTCGTTGTGCTGCTGCCATTGTGTGTGCGTCTCTTTTTGCCGGCACCACGGCGTCTGTTGTTGTTGTTGGCAGTGGTTGTGGAAGAGTATTGCGGCTGGTGCGTTCTGAAGGAGGTCTGTGGAGTGGCATTGGCGCTGGGGGGAATGGCCATCGCGTGCATCAGGGGCGCACGAATGGACTCTGAAAAGGCGAGTCGTTCTTGCGTGTCTGCCAGTTCGTTTCTCAGGTCCTGGATTGCCTTTTGGTACTGGGCAATGATGGGCAGCGAGCTGAGCGGCGTGTTTTGGTCTGTCAGCGAGGCAGATGAGCTTCGACGTTGCTGCAGTTGCTCCATCAGGTTGGGCCAGTCTTCCGAGTTCATGTGCTGGGCTAATTCTCGCTCCATTTGCAGCGAGTCTCTTTCGGTGGTGATTCTGCAGATGTCGTCCGACATTTGTCTGACACGCGCCTTGAGACGGTCGATTTCTTCCTTGAGTGCCTTGGCAGCCGCGGTAGAAGAGCCGTTGACCATGTTGTTGATCATCATATCAGAAGAGCTGTAGGTGGTAGTGGTGGTGGTTGACTTCATGGCACCGTTGCCTCCTCCTCCTCCTGCATGGCCGGCGGTGGCACCACGTAGAGCGTTCAACTCTAGTTTTAGTCTGGCTACTTGTGATCGAAGCTGGTTGACTTCAACAGAGGAGCCGGCAAACTCTTGGTTGATGGTTACTTTGTTCTTGATGTTGCGTGCTCGGTTGGCGTACTTGAGGGTGCTGAGTGTCTCTAGAAAGTTGGAGTCGGATGGAGAGACACAGGCCATCATCAGCGTCTGTGAGTTGCCGCCGAGTGAGTCTTGCAGCAGTCGAGTCAGCTTGGAGTCTCTGTACGGAATGTGCACGGATTTCCTGGATTCGTCGCCCAAGGCACTAATGACGTTGCCCAGCGCAAGCAGGCCCGAGTTGATGGAGATGCCTTCACGGGCACGATTGCCTTCTGCCTTGGTACGTTTCAACTAGAAACAAAAAAATTCAGGGGTAAAATGTTTATATTGATGTACTGCATTTAATTTGTTTGTTGGCTTACTCTTTCAGAACCGGCTAGATCCACGAAATGAAACTTGCTGACAATGGTGTTGTCTGCTTGATCTTGTTTCTGCTGTTGCTGTTCGCCTTCTTCATCAGCAGTGGCAGGCACTTTTTGCTTGAGGATGACTGAAAAGATGGCGTGTGATCTAGAAGAAACGGAATTCATGTCTGTAGATCCGGTTGTGCGACATAGAGACCCCTTGGTGAGATATCGCAAGAGTTCATCTGGCGTAGAGCAAAGTTCTTCGCGAACACCACTCCAGTAGATTTGGCCGTGTACATCTTCGCGAATCTGGACTTCGCAAGGCGGTGGAGCGAAATGGCTCACCGAATTGGACCTCTTTCGGTTGTTGTTGTGATTGTTGTTGGTGTGGGATTGCTGTGAATAGGCGTTGAGCAGATCCACGAAATCTTCATTGTAGAGCTCGAGGAACGATACAAAGACTTGGAATTCCTGCACTTTCTGTGCCTGTTTCTTGTCGTGTAGTCTGCTAAACAGGTCGTAGATGAATCTAGGCACGACGCCTATAAAAAAAACACACACACAAGATCAGCATGACTGCAAGTGGAAAAAAAGGCGCTATTAGAATACCTTGCTGATCTGAATCTGTATGCTCATCCAGGGCAGTGCCCATACTGAATGTCTTTCCAGATCCAGTTTGTCCATAGGCTAGGATAGTTGCGTTGAAACTGATGATGACTGAATGTGTTAGAGACTTTATTTACGCTATAGACAAAAAGGCATTTGTTTACCCATCAACAAATTTCTCTGCTAGGGGTACGACACTTGTCTCATATATTGATTGTTGTATTGAATTTGTATCAAACACATAATCATATGTAAACGAGTGGTCTTTGCCGATCAGGATTTGTGGTTGATTTGGTATAAATGAGATACATTCTGTACAGTTGGAGAGTTGTTCTTTTTGCGTTAAAGGTCGTACACGTAATGCGACTCTGTTGCAAAGTTAGATGCGAGACAAGATGTGCCGTGTGTGGGTTGTTCTTACCTAACAGCGGTGGAAGTCATGGTTTTTTTTTTAAAAAAGGTACAAATAAATTAGTATATAATACAAGAGAGAAGAAAAAGGGGGAGGGGAAAGAGGAGATGAAAAAAAGTAGACAACAAGAGGAAAAAAAGAGAGAAATGCCGTGTACCATAAAGTCATTTATTTATACCATTGAATACTATACTAATGTGAAATTTTTAAACTTAAAACGTTTCAAATGCTCAAGTAACCTCAAAAAGAGACACTGGTATTTATCAGTGAGTGGGCTGACGTTCACTTGCATAACGCGCTGAATATCGCCTCTTCAATGTACCAGCCATCATGCTCCTTTCCTCTGTCACTGTGTATAACGTCCAAGGCACCTATCATTTAGAGACACTTTATAGGCTCACATGATACACAGCGGGCAGGGAGAAGGGGATTTCATACCCGTATCTCTCTCTCTTTACCCACAGACAGAAATGTGTGCACACACTGGACCACCTCGCTTTACTAAATTAAGTTTGCTTGTCCTACATGTTGGCTCTTTGGAATGCCTAAAAATCACCTAACGTCCGGATCTCTCATCCGGTGGTATAGCAACCAAGTATAATCAAACAACCCCATGGTACTTTTGAAATGTGAGCTGTTGTGTAGAAAGCCGGGTTTCGTTGCCATGGGGATGATTAAATGTTGTTTGATCTCCTTGCGCCCTCAACTTGACGAGATGTGATGCACTGTGCACAACGGATCTCTCTTGCTAATCCAGCATTGCATTTAAGTTGGTATGACAAGAAATCTATTTGTCACCTTACTACATTTCAAGTTAGACTAGTCAAGAAAAGAGGTGAGAGCTACGCCCGGGCAACATTTCGTTTATCCATTTCGTCGAGTTGTGATTGATCCAGATGGAAAGCAGTAATAACATCCTAGCTATTACAAGTTATCCCAAATACGTGCCATCTTGTGAGTATATATCATATTCATAACATGAAAGCTCATGCTTTACCAGACAAGAAAGCTAGGCCTTCATAACAACGGATACATAACGTGATGCCTTGAATAATAAACAATATGACAAGGCATTTCCTATAAAGGTGGTTCCTTGAAATGACTAAGAAGTGATCGCACCTCAAAACAAATCTTACTACCTTGCTCTCTTGACAATATAAACAAACTTGTGCTCAGGGCAAAACCTTATGCTAAAAATACCTGTTGTTGCAAGATGGATAATATATAGAGAGACCTTGCACCCCTATAGCTGCATATTTTTGACTTTTTTTTTCTTCGCTTGTGGCACATTATATGTGTATGTGTACAAGGCCAACTATAGTAGCCCATCTTCAAGTTGTTCTTGGTGTACGTTATCCAACGCTAAATTATGCTTTTGGTAGCACTCGAGGCTGTATATACACTGAGATGTTGGTAAATGAGTCTATATGATAACAAGATAGTAACTTGACGTTGAACAAGGCAACTTGCGCATCCTATAATAGAAGCGCAGAGGCCATCCTGATTGATAAGCCGTTTCTATTAAAGGCTGCTGGATGCCGGAGAAGGGTGTCGATTACCTTGGCAATAAAGAAGTGAGATTTATCTTTTGAGTCATCTAAGGAAGCAGAGTGTTTGCAAACTTTAGTAGCCTCGAATAGTAAGGAAGCTTATCTGTGTATTATTTGACATTTACACACGGATAATGGTTTATGAATGTCTCTAATGAAAGAGTTACTGTCATGAAATGATAAAGAGTGAGTATCTTGCTATACTAAGGTAAGGCATGCGTCAAGTCGTATAGGTCCTTGCCAGTTTGTTATAAAAACAAATGATTAATTCTGTTGATTTTTACGCAATGAATCACTTCTGTTTATCTGCTGATATTTGTTTTCTAACAGTAAAGGAAGGCAATGTCAGAGTCGGGCAAGAAACATCCTCCTTTTCGCTCATCCATCAAAAGGCACAATGCCAGTCAATCGATTCAAGCATAGCTTGATCAATAGAGGCAGCGTCAGACTCGATCCAAGCTTCCTGTGTGTCCCTCTTGTGTGCATAATGTACTGTTTCGCTAGATGAGGAACTACAGACCATCAAACCGGATGTTAATAAGCGCAATGCTCGGCGAGCAGCCCTCAAATATATTTAGCACTGTAAAATCAAGTATTTAAATCGCTTGTACCTCGTCAACGAAGCGCGATCTCTGCCTCAAAGCAGGTGTAATCGTGTTCTACGACCTGACATTAGCTTATGGATCACTTTTCAGCAACTTTTTGGGGATCGAGTTGATCATCGATTT
>JAXQGS010001341.1:0-10040 GCA_037040325.1 Mucor sp. M7501 | reverse complement strand
TTACTCAATCTCTGCCATCAGAACCTAACATGTGGCATTAATCCAAACTGTAGAGTAGACAATTTCCTATCGATTAAGCGTTTGGTTGAAGCTGCAGCTCTATCCTATCATTAGAAAACGAGCATTTTGTGTCTACCAAAAGTTTCACCCACAGATTTTTCCCTTGCTAGTACAGGGAGAAACGGTATTAAAATGGTGTTTTTTCCATCGATAGCGTTTTTCACGATATCTCGAGATATATTCATCCGGCCACATCATAGGCTATCCTGTCCCTTGGTCTTTTTGTTTTCGTAGAAACGACTTCTTTAAAGTGCTTGTATATTACGACATTTATCCAAGCATTTATGAGAATGTCCAACAATTCCTTAAAAATCACTTAGTTTCACTTTATCATACTCTTGACCACCGGCCAGAATTGTTCGATTGGGTTGAGCTCAGGTGAATAAGGAGGCAAGTACGCGCATCGATAACAGCGAGATTCTACGTATCTGGCTATGTCCTCGGATGTATGGCCCTTCATGTGAGGATACTGGCCCATTTCATGCATTGCAGTTTTTAGAAAGCTAATAATATAGTGATAGTGTCCGGTAACCGTTCCTTTGCTCACATATTCAATACCATCATCTCTCTTTCTCTTCTTACTGGACGGAGGATGAGGAGGTCGAAGACAACATCTTATTAAACCTTCAGCAGAAATTGGACCTAGAATGGTTGGCGCTGTTGCTTGTGTTTTGGGAACTATGACCACCTTTCTTTGACCATGCCATACTACGTTTCAGATCAATATGGAGAGCAGATTCGTCAAGAAAGACACGATTTTTTTTTGTAAAATCTACTATTATATATGCTTTTTCAATAAAAGTGTAATTCTTTGGCAGATTCAATTTTCGCAGTATCCTGTGTTTGACATAACAGGACAGTACCGCCAAGTTACCATCTGTTACTATCTAGGATGCCAAGTTTAAACAATGGGCAGGTAAAAGTATGCGACAAACTGACAACCAGAGCACACAAATGTTGAATCAAACCAATCACAACTGTAGGATCTTTACACTGTGTTCAGTAACCTTTTTCGTGAAGGATACCACCATTTCTATACCAGCATTAACGGACATGTCAAAGTCAATTTCGTTAATGCGTTGGCACAAAGAAGAAGACTCAGAAAGTAGCCGTTGGTGGAGCTTCTGCATCGACATATTGTCAATTCCAAATGTTATTCCGTCGCTAAGCAAATACGGCCTCCTCACTAGATTGATCTGCATTGCAGTGTATCTTCTAGGAGTGTGGATGTTTGAAGCACACTAAACCATAGCTCGTTTGCTAAATTAGAGCTTTGCTGTGTGGCGATTACACTTGACAACTAGTACAAAATACGAAAGAACAGGAAATGAAAAAGCCATCATCAAATATCATTAATCAAAAATTCAATGTAATCCGATGCTTGATTTGAAGCTATCAACGACCCGGCATTTGGCCAGATGTGCCTAAATCCGCAATAGGCATATGACGCAGTTGTTTGATCCTCATAGATGACCATGCCGACGGACCAATTCACGTGAGGAGAGGCATCTGGTTTGTGTATCCAAGCTCTTTTTCTTTTCCTTTTCCTTTTTCTCTTTCTTCCCAATCTTTTTTTCCCCCTTTTATTTATCTAGCATGTCCACTTACAATTATATTATCAAAGTAAGCGAGTGATTGTATACCACGTTTCGACACTAACGTTGCTAAATGATAGTATATTATCGTCGGAGATTCTGGTATGTGTGTTGATTATGCTTGAAATTGCGTAAATCGAATGATTCTAACCATCATGTTCCATACAAAAGGCGTAGGAAAGGTATAATACGATGAGCAACCTGGATAATGCAACTTTATACTCAAGCTTTATCGAATATAGTCCTGTTTACTGCTCCAATTCACAGATAAACGATTTTATGCAGGACGTGAGCTCACTATAGGGTAAATGAGGAGGACGCATGATTGTCTACGTATGTGCACACATAAACTAAGCTATGGATTAACAGCGTCGAGTTTGGTACTCGTTTTATTACAATGCAAGACGGAAAGCAGATCAAGCTGCAGATATGGGACACTGTAAGTAGTCAACATCAAGCGATCATGACATGACGACTGATGTGTTCGTAGGCCGGACAAGAAAGCTTTCGAAGCATTACACAAAGCTATTACAGAGGAGCAGCAGGAGCATTGCTAGGTATGCAAGTATGATATCAGTAGTATGGAACAGCGGATACTGATTTAGCATCGCACCCAAGTCTATGATATATCCAGAAGAGAGACATTTGAGCACGTATCCACATGGCTGGCAGATGTTAGAAAGCATGCCAATCCCCACACAACTGTGGTGTTGGTTGGCAATAAATGCGATCTGGAAGGCCGTCAGAGACAGGTTACTCGAGAGGAAGGAGAGAAATTTGCTCGTGACAATGATATCCCATTATTCATTGAGACATCAGCCAAATCAGCCGAGAACGTAGAGGAAGTGTTTGCTCAAACAGCCGAAGATGTTTACGAGAAGATCAAATCTGGTGTCTTTTCACCTAATGAGGTACGGACTGCTTAGTTTTATCTATTTCAACTGTACATATGATTGACACTATTTAAAACTGATAGACATCTGGTATAAGATTGGGACACACACAAAGTGCACTTGCTGATGAGACTCAGGGAGGATGTTGTTAAAGCTTCTTCAATCTTGCCAGCGTCTCCAAAGCAATTATCCTTATACCTTCATTTGCACTTCTTCCCTTTGCCATTTCAACAATATCTTGAATTGGAACTGCAGTTCCTGTGATCTACAATTAATTATAAATTTAATACATGTTTATGCCTGTTATCCAAGTTCAAGGAGGTGGCACTTGCCTTTGCAGTCTGTATCTGATTGTTGTCAGAGTCTATCTCCACATGTAAAACTGAATCTTTTGGTTTCTTGTAGTGGATGAAGATGGATGAGTCTGATTCGAATTTGATCGTCTCGACGCCAATTAGCCGGTTGCATAGGTCTGTTGCATCCAGAAAATGATAGTAGCTCTCTTCCACGTCTTTATCTCTATTGCGCTTGTTGATTACAGCCTGTTCTGCCTCTGCGTTCTTCTTTTCCAATTCGGCTTCCAATCGCTCAACGTCTGCTTCCAAGTCTTCGACACGCCACTTCATATCAGGGATTATCATCTTCTTTTCGTACGAGTCTCTGTTGAGCTTTGCAATTTCGTCCGTTTGTTGATTCAGCAGTAATTTTGCCTCTTCGACTGTATATGGACTCTGATTTGACACCTTTTCGTCAATGCGCGCAATTTCCTCCTCCATGTGGTCAATCAGATCCAAGTCATCGGTTGCTTTGTCTGCGATTTGCAATGCTGTAACCCTAGCTATTGTGTAGTGTTAGACAACGTCCAGTGTATCTCACTGATCACCACATGCTTTACATTGTTCGGCTGACTGGGCTTGCATGCTAATCTTCTGCTCCAATTCTTTCACCTGCAGCATACATTGATCCAACAGTTTCTTCAATGCTTTCTCCTCTTCTAGCGCTTCGTCCTGCTCTGCTTCACTGATCTCTAATGGCGGCTCCTGCAACATGTATTGAAGAAAATTTTTCTTTGCAACGGCTTCCATGTAATTGTCGGAAAGGTTCGCAAAGTGCTCCTACAAGCGTCAAATGAGAATAATGAAACAGAAACCACCATCCTCATGCTACCTTGATGTCTTTGAGTTCATTTTCGAGTGCTTTGGGATGGAATGGCAGATTGTTTCGTGTATGGCCTGATAATCCAACCTTGGTCTTGTATTCTTCTTGAAATTCATTCAGGTTGAGCTTCTCGTTCCTGAAGCGCTCAATCTCTCTATAAAGACACTGTGTCAGGAACATGACTTTGATGAAGCGTATCTTATGATTTACTGTCGCATTTCAGGCAAGTAGTCGGGTTTCGATGGCCTTTGCATTAGTGATGTTGGAATAAAAAAAGAGGTAAAGGATATCCTGCTGGCAAAAAGTCAGGACTGCAGAATTTATATTCGACTGCTAACAGCGTTTGCGGGCAAAGTGAATGGATCAATGCGTACTGTGCTGCAAACAATAGCTTCAGCTTTATCAAAGTGTTACTCGCGTAGCATATTCATTTCCAAGTGCTCTGAGGCCTTCAAATGGTTTCCAACAAGCATGGGCAAGGCTTTCGACCAGTTAACTTTGGCCCCCCTCCCCCTTGACACCAATTTAACAGCGGTAGATGTCAATGGCCAAGGCCAGCACACCTCATTTCATAAAAGTAAATGGCCTTCAGGTCAACATTTTGCTATTGTGCCTTGCTTAAGCTATCAAAAAGCAATTGAGAATCGAGAAAAACCATCTAATGCCAATGTCTGTAGGACTATAGTCATTCAAGCCTGAAAATGGCTGCCTGGTACACAACAACTAAAGATCGAATACAATCTTGATAAAATCTATAGCCAAAACTGTACCAAAGCTACTAAGGTGAAAGGTGAACATGAGGTAATAACTACAGTACACAGTTTACACGGATCGAAGGGCTCAATAAATCTACAGCAGCGTAGTTGTCAAGTGTGCACTACTCTACAACCCCCACCGTGGATCAAATGTCGGCGATAAGACTATTTTGTTGGGATGGTTATGTTTATTGTGAGATTGACAAGATGTATTCTGCAATCTTGATTTAATTTCATACCACAACACTTCACCTGAGATTCCATTTAAGAGCAATTTTGCCAATTTACGTGGTTGTGCACCTTCAACATTCAACATAATTCAGTTTCTAAATAAAGAAGTAGCCGACGGTACCTCTTGATGATGGGGCTATAGAAGCAGTAAACTATTGATTCAAATTAGGTCTCAAACCTAAATGTTTCTTCTTTTTGTTGTGAAATCTACAAAGTGCTTATTTTCTCTTTGGCGCTAGTCTGTAAATGATGGAGATGATGGTTGCACAAAATAAATTTCTCGTTGAACCAAGAAATGAAGAAAGAGATCTACAGTTACATTTGCCACATTTGTGTCTATTCATCAAGCAAAGCTGCCTGTCCATCGTGTTGGAATGGTAATCCAGGCAAACCCCGATTATAACATTGGGCCTATAAATTTATTCTTTCCCTTTTTCCGTCACTCCCTCTTTCTCTCTCTCTTTCTCTCTCTCTCTTCCTTGCTTCCTCCAGCGCAAAGACCAAGATGATCAATGTCAACAAGACTGCAATAAGGGTGATTGCAATTTCTATTGTGCTATTAACAAGTGTGTATCTGTTTACACAATCGTTTTACTATCAAAATCATTTCAAAACCAACAACCGCCAGGACATGATCACAAAACCAACAACGCCATCCAGCACAAGCGACGCACCACAGCGCATAAGCTTTCCAGACGACTACTTTCATTACGGCTCCTTTTACCAGCATGAAAATCCAGAGGCTTTGACATACCCGCACAACAGATTCAAGGCTGCTTTCATCACATTTGTAAAGAACGACAAGGCTTCGCTATCAAAACTTCGCTTCACTGTGCGCAACCTCGAGGATCAGTTCAATAAGCACCATCACTATCCTTATATCATCTTTACTGATCAAGATCTGGATGATGAGTTTAGAGAGCTGGCTAGCTCACTGGTTGGGGAGGCTACCATGCGATTCGAGAAGGTCGGAAGCGACCTGTACGGCTACGAACCCACGACTGATCTAAAGAAGGCGGAAGAGGCTCGCATTGCTCTGAATAACACCATGTTTGGTGATAGCGAAGACTATCGGTTTCAATCGAGATTTATGGCAGGCACCATTTACAGGTACTCCTCTTTCCTTTCCCCCCCCCCTCCTCCCCTTTTTGTAATAGACAATACCACTCCTTTTTCGCTGCTTTTTACTAACTTTCTGGGTAATAGACATCCTCTCATGCAAGAATTAGACTACAGTTGGAGATTTGAAGCTGGAACAGAGTACATCTGCCCCATGGAAGAGGATCCGTTCCAGTACATGTTTGAAAACAAAAAGACGACATCTTTTTCAATGGCACTGTACGAATACAGAGAGACGATCCCGACGTTATTTCAAACTGTGTTGGACTACGCTTCCAAGCATTCTCACTGGATTCAGCCATCAGGCGATCCCAAAACCCTGTGGCACTTCATTCTCGACGAAAACAACCAGTTCAATGGGTGTCATTTGTGGAATAATTTCCAGGTACGAAAAGGAGGCGTGTGTGGGTGTGTGTAACAGTTGTGTTGACTGTAGCGTGCAATAGATTGCGGATGTGAGCTTTTACAGAGGAGAGAAATACCAATCCTTCTTCAATTATCTGGACACATCAAACGGCATTTTCTACGAGCGATGGGGAGATCCAGTGATTCAGTCACTAGGCGCAACGCTGTTCCTCACCAAAGACGACATTCATTTCTGGGACAATATCGGCTATCGTGTTGCGAATTACTTTACCCACTGTCCCAGCGAAAAGTCCTTGTACTCGAAATGCACATGCCGACCAGAAGAAAACTTTGATTTCAATGGATACAGCTGTTTGAAATTTTATTAATAAACATAGACCTCTTTGTAACATACGACACGAGATGGCTCATTCGTCGTCCTCAGCTAAAGTGCTGCCCTGCTGCTCTTTTTTGCGTTTTTTATCCAGGGCAATCAGTTGAGCCCCAATAGCCTTTTCGTGCTGGTCCAGTTCCTCAATCTTGTCTGTCTCTCTGATGCAGGAAGTGCCGAATTCCCAGTCCTCGCCTTCAGCAAAATGTGTGAATTTCAGATATCTGTTGTCCCACTTGTTCTTGTCTCTGAGGATGCCGCCATTCCACCACCAAGGCCTGTTGTTGGTATCCAAATGGAGTTGGTTGCCACAGACAGTTCCTGCTGCACCTGCATCGCCCAACCCGCCAATCACAGCACCGTATGATCTAACAAAGGCATAGGGTGCTTGAATCATCTCAAAACCGATCCAAAAGGTCTCCTTGTCGCCATGCGAGTGTCTATAGGAGACTCTGTCTCTTTCCAGCTTGTCGTTCATCTTGCATGTCGCCAGCAGACCAAACAACCCCTTCCTCTTGTCAATCACAACAATGCCAGATTCTTGTTCATGCGTAGAGGTCGTCTTCCACCATCTCGATTCCTTGAGGTAGGTGCTGTATGTGGGCAGGAATGACTTTAGCCATCTGCGGCCCTCGTGGTAGTTGTTGAACAGGGTGCGGTCCAAAAAGAACAGGGCGCCCGTCTTCTTGTAGCCTTCGTCTTGGAAAAACGACGCGGGATTCTTGAACATAAACACATCAGCATCCATCAAAATAACCTCGGTGAAGCTGCTGGCCAAGATGGCGTAGGGCTTCAGAGCCCATCCTCCGAATCGAGTGTAGTAGTTGTTGATGCGTTTCGAAATATCCTGTGTCTTGACGTTGGGGATGGCGTTGAAGTAGTCAATCTTCTCCTGCGACAGGTCGCCTCGGTCAATGTAGAATATCTCAATGGGCATGTCTGACTTGAGGATTTCCCGGACAGCGTGGACAGAGGTGGCTGCGTGCTGGAACTGCCCGTTGCCCACACACATGACGATGCCTTGCGTGTGCTGCGACTTCAGGTTCATTTCAAACACATTTTTCCAGTAAGGACGAACCCAGGGGAAGATGGCTTCTTCTAGTTGAGTGTACAGCTTCCACGCGTCCTTGTACTGCGGGTCTCTAATGACATCCACTTTGCCTTCTGCCAAGATGGGGTCGAAATACTGAAACAGGGATTTCCAAACTCGTTCCTGGGTCGTCAGCGTTTTGAAGTCTGGCATGCTTTCAGGCACAGTCAGTAAATCAGCCTTGACTTGCTGGCCCAGGGGCGATTTCAGCAATTGCAGCGTATCGTCTGTTGTTCTGGTCGTTAATGAACGCTGGTTACACACTTTTATATTGCTCATTTCCGTTTACCTGTCCATGGCTCGACAGCTGTTGGAACGGCGATATAGTATTTCTTGAACAAATCTTGATTGGTATTTTCTACAGCGAGATCTGTATTGCACAGAAAAGAATTCAGGGAATGAGGCAATCAGATAACGAGATGAACCTTATTGTTCCCAGACTTACCAGGCTCGATGACGGCTCTGCTGTCCAGGATTTTCTGGATGCGTTCCTTTTCTTTTTCGATCGCCTGCTCCAAAAGCTGCTTCTTCTCTAGCTCCTGTTGTGCTTTCAATGTGATTCGAGCTGCCTCTTCCTCTTGCTCTTTGCGCAGTGTGTTTTGCTGCTCGAGGTCCAGCAAGTAACGGAACAGAAAACACAGGCAAAAAATGACGAGGATGATGGATCCAAGTCGAACAAGTCGACTGTTGATTTGCGGTTTCATGATTTATATTTCAACACCCTCAGTCGACAGAATTCAGGGGCTGATGCTATCTTGGCAAGTGTGTGTGAGTAAAGGAAAGAAAGAAAGAAGAAGAGAGAAGAAGAAGAGAGAAGAAGAAGCGTGCAGACAGAAAAAAAAAAAGAGGGTTATCTTTTTATTGGGCTTAGGAGTTGAAAGGGAATACACTTGATAGCAGCATTTCAAGTTGCACAAGGCAAAAATTGCACTAGATAAACAGACTGTCGATCGCTTGATTTGAAGGAGAAGACACATAATACAGGTGGATGCTGATGATCTTGTCTATGTATTGTTGATTGCTAGGGAATGCTCCATCTTTGGAAGAGTCTTTCAATGGCGTTTACAGAGGAAGGCTATAGGTAATTAACACCTAAAGTAAGCAGTGCAGCTTCTATTATTATCAGTCATTGCGACAGATCTCCGAAGCGCTTATTTGTAAATATCATATTGCAGTAAATTGCAGTTGCCCTCTTTGCCTCGATTGGACGCATCAACAAACAAACATACAAGCAAGTAAACAACGATGAGAAATTCACAGCAGGAGGATGTCTTTTTTTTTTTTCATGCAATTTCCCTCGATATAATGTAAATGTGATACGCAATAAGCATTGCTTTTTTACATAATACGGTCGCACCAATACAAAGAGATTATAAATGCATTACAGTGTGTACAAATAAATAAAAGTGAGAAGGACGCCCGTAGCAATAAAGGTCCAGAGCAATCTAATATTTGCTGCCAGATGGATTGAGAGCACTTGTTCTGGGCAAGCCTCCATGTATTGTCAATGTCTTACTCATTTGATTCATGTTGACCACAGTTGTGGTTGCTTGCCGTTGTACAAGAAGCATAAAGACAATGTGATCGAAGTTGGACAAGAGTAACGCATGCTGCTGATGTGTCGTTGTGCGGATGCACCAGTAGCGAATCTAGAAAGCTATTGTGTCAATTGGTGTGATTTATTAGTTTGTGTAGACACTTGCTCATGACAAGGCACACATAACAAGATAAAATACCCAACGCTATCATGAAAAAGGCATTGTGGCACCCATCCTGAAGGAAATCGCACGCATGGCTTTAGGAGCCCATTCAAAAGTCGCAAATGTTACTTTTTAAATCGCAATCCTGTGGATCTAAAAAGGTAAAAGTTCCTCTCAATGCTTGCAGAAGCAGATCCGTACCGAAAACTATGCTGACAAAAGATGCTTAGCTATGAAATATCGTCTGTAGCAGAACATTTCACCGAAAAGCTGTCGTCTGAACCTAAAAAAAAAACGTGCCTAATAACGAGGAGAGAGACCCTCAGCTTGTATACTCAAAGGTCATATTTCAAAATGCAGCAGCATGCAATTGAAACATACAGGGTAACGCCGGCAGATATTGAGCATAGCGAAGGCAATTATAGACGTCTACAGTGTCTTTTTACTATACAAAGGGTGGTTGTCAGGGCAAAAAACTGCTGCTGGCCTATCTGGGATTGAATTTCAAAGGTTTTGTTCCACTGGTCCTCCAGATCGTTCGGTTGGACATCCAAAACCCTTTCAGGGGCAATTACACAACATTTTTATACTCGAACAACAAGTATTTCTCTACCCATTTACATGTAAAATTGAACGAGGAATCTAATGGTGTTAATTTCAAAGCGGTTCCTTTAGTCTATGGTGAGCAACTGTCAAAAAATGT